>CM060948.1:244525186-244615186 GCA_030765055.1 Mantis religiosa
ATGACCCATTTTCTACGTGGAAGAAATTTTGACAAAATTGAAACGGTGCAAGTAGGTGTCACCGAATTCTTCATATCATATAACTAGAGAATATTACCATCGTGGGATAATAAACCTTGCTGGATGAGGGCTCAGAGACCATAGAGTCTAATGGCCCATACCTTGAGAATCAGTTGATTGCTTATCAGAACACATTTCAAATAATTGTTTTTGTTAAAAAACGACATTACTTATGAGACGGTATCTACAATAGCAGTATAAAAGATAGACTGCAAGATACGAGAGATGCGATTTTAAAAATACACTCTCTTTTATCAACATAAGTTCCACTTATTTCATGATTATCCCTCCCAAGTCCCTGCATTATACGCTGCCAAATCTATCCGCACCTTAAACAACCTTTACTCCGTGCCTCACTAAATTCATTTCCCATTCTAATTTTTAGAACTGCCGCCTGTGTGTGTATTTACAGGTGACTCTATGATTCCTTAAAGTACTAACAAGGGAACTATCACTGTAGTCACACCGATACGCACCGAAAATCTGATGGCCTGATGCCTGCTGTATACAAACCATATGCAACAAAAATCTGCTGCGGGGTAGAACCTCAATGCTCAAAACCGAAGCCTGAAAAGTGCCGCATACAACCACCTGTAAGTAGCTGCTGGACATCCCTCGTCAGCTCAGGAACGGGTGTGGGGGACGGCGCACAATACGAATGCCATGTATAGACCACTACCCGTCAGGGGTAAACAATCCCTCCAGTACAATGTTGTGTTATTATGGTTATATGATCTTACATGTTCTGTACTCTTTCTCGGATACTTCCAGCTATACTTCACACCCGATTTTTGGCACACAGGCCCCACATAGAGCAGAGATGATGCCATTAAACTCTCAAGCGAATACAGATGTGACAGTTCCCTTGTGCGTTCTAATTACGCAAACCTTGAGTTAATGAATTTCTTTATGACTGGGTTCATCGGAACGCCTACTTGCCTTGGTTACACTCACTATAGTACTGGCCTTGGCGTAGTGGGCTAAGGCATCGTGCCTTGGTTCTCTGCCACTGAGTGCGGCCCGGGTTCGATCCCACCCTTGGAGGTGCGGATTCTAAGTGCTGGGTATAGGACCGGTTCCCACTCAGCATCGTGAGGAAATTGAGGAGCTTGAGGTATCGCTCTAAGCAGGAGTTTTGTAAATGAATGACAATTTTTATTTTCTGAAACTGAAGTAATTATTAAAGTTTGTTATATAGCATACCGCATTTTGTTTTGTTGGACTAAATGAGAAATATCATGTCCTTACACACTAGTAATGTAATAAATATACATGTAAAGTGTGAAAGTAGTAAAAGAACCTACATAATGCTCTGTATTTGATTAAAATATTTTTGGAGCCCACAACACCTCACAGAAATAAAATAAAACATGATAAAAAATGTAAGCGACCCTGGTCATGAAAGCCAACTTCCCGGCTGGGAGTGCCGAGATGCTGACCACATCTCCTCCCCGTATCGGTTGGATGATAACTGACCACCACCTTGCGTATGTGGGCTTGAGGCCGGCAATCGGGCTGGCAGGCGCTGGTCCGATATGGACTGTAGTGCCACGGGTTTAACTTTAACATCCAATGATCACTTTAAATAATTTCTTTTCCTCAACATTTAAATTGTCTAGTTAGTGGGTTCTTGTCCCCTGATAAATTTTAATTTGTACTTCTTATATTATGCACTGATTTTTGCATCTGTAAATTATGTATGGCAATTATTTAGCTATTTCTCTGTCATTTCTATTTAAAGTATTAATCTAACCGTCAATCATTCCGATGTCATTCTAAAACATATAATTCTCATAATCAAAATAGGCATTTTAAGTATCACTGAACCCTTTCTACACATTTATGTTTTATATAATACATGAAGATACGTAACTAGTTTTCGTGCACATCATGAATTGGCATTTAGCCTAATATACGAGGCCTAACAATTACAAAGAGAAATGGCCGAAGAATTCACATGTTACCTTCTCCAAACGGCAAACTTTTATCTTCACGCGTCGTATGATATGGCTCTTGGCTCCTGCATTATAAGTAAGGAACTACATGAATTTAATTGTATCGTGGTCCCTAATCTTTTTCGTTACAGAAACTATTTCCCCTAATGAGAGGAATCCATTATTCTTCCTTACAGAGCTCTCTCAAGTGTCTCGTATAACATTAAATGCTGTATCTATTTGTTATCACATGATATATGTTCCCTTTCACAAAACTTTCTAACCACTCAAATGGGAACCGGAAATTCTTCATTCTTCAGTGCTGAACTGCCAAAATTTAGGATTTTAAAGGCTTATTCTTATGTGATGTCTCATAAATATTAGCAGCAACACATCAAGTACTATTTAATAAAGAATGAAAATATGAAGAACAGATTCAAAAGTATTATTAAATATACATTTTAAATCCCAAACGACTTTGCAAGTTTAAATTATACTCAGTTTGTTGGCTTAAAATCTAGGTTTTGTAAATGTTTGTACAAATTTAATAAAATATCAAATGAAATACTAACCCACTCTATTCATGTTCATCACTATGCATTCCTGAAACTTAGGGAAAAAATAAGTTACTGGTCGCTTTATCGCACTGAAAAAATGCGTCTCAGGTTGAGCACCTGACTGGAAGATCGACATTTTTCTTTATCCAGGATTGCTCCCAATTTCTCACTAGAGTATGGAGTCATACTTCCAAAGTGAGAGGGTGGGTGCAAGAGGAATATGGGAATACGAGGGTGGTCTGAAAATTTCCGACCTAATAATGATTGGTACAAGACTTATATCACATTTTTTTTTTCTTTTTCAACATAGTCTCCTTGTAACTCTCCACACTTCTCCCAGCGATGCCCACTCTCTGTAACCGGTGCAAATAGTACTCGGCGTTTTTCTCTGCCAAATAATTGTTCACAAATGTGATTGACTCTTCATTTGACGAAAATCTGTGTCCTCCGAGCGCAATTTTCAGATGAGGGAACTAAAAGAAGTCGCTTGGGGCTAAATTTTGTGAGTCAAGCAGTTCAAACTGTAATTCGTAGATTTTCGCCATTGCAACTGCTGAGGTGTGAGACGGTGCTTTGTCTTGGTGCAGCAGGATCTTCTTTTTCTGCAAATGTGGGCGTTTTTCAGCAAGTTGTGCTTTCAGTTTGTCAAGTAATGACGCGTAGTATGCTCCTGTAATGGTTTTTCCTTTTTGAAGAGAGTCGTTTAAAACAACTCCATGACTATCCCAGAAAACAGTCGCCATCACTTTCCCAGCCGAAAAAACAACAACAGTTGTTTGCTTTCTTTTTGGAGCCGGTTTCCCCCTTGCAGTCCACTGTTCGGACTGTACTTTTGTACAATTTCATCTACAGTAATTAATCTGCACATTAGGCGCATTTATTGCGCCTAAACCGCGCCAACAGGGCATTGAAAATGTTCATTCGAACACGTTTTAGTCTAACGTGAGCAAACGCGGCACCCAACGCGGGGACAGCTACCTCATGTCTTAATGTTGATTTAATATGTGACAAACACGTTCTTTAGACATATTCATAGCCTCTACTATCTCTCTCACTTTAATTCGGTGGTCGTGTAGCACCATTTGGTGAACCTTAGCGATGATTTCGGCGGTAGTTGCAGTTTTGGACGACCCGAACGTTCATCGTCCCCAACCTATTACGGCCACGTTTAAATTCAGTTGCCCAAAATTTCACTGTGGTAAATGATAGGTCTCGGAGGGGCAGTGGTTCCCGATACCCGTGGGAGATTGGGTAGGTCTGCGGACCGGGTTGAGGGAAGCCATAAGTTTCCGGGTACTAGCCTGCTCAGCTAGTAGAAGGTGTGCTAGATCGCCAGGCGACCCCACCGAGGTCATATCGGTAGTCTTCCCTTCGAGGTTGGCGCGCGTAAGTGGCGTATCCACTTCCGTCCCGTCTTGAGTACAAGCGGGGGGGGGGCAGTTTAGGAAACTAGGTACTGTCCTAATGGAAAAGGCCTCGGAGCCCTTAATTGGGATACTCCCTGGTTGTAAGAGACCCGGGTCTTGTTCCTACGGGAACAGGGCTAATGGGAGTAGACTCTCTGCACTCAGATGTGGTAAATGATTGTGCAGTGTCCCAATACACAGAATCCAACTCATCTTTGATTTGCGTAAGAGTGTCGCTTTTCAAAAGCAAATATTTCATGACAGCTCGATACTCGATTTTTGCATTTTCATAAAAACACTCCATCAACTCACTCAAAAGACTGTTACATAATAACTGAGCGTCCAAAATTGCTCAAAGTCTGGTGAGTAACTGTGACAGTTGAGCAACGAAATTCGCTAGCTTTTATTTCCGAGTGCTGCCATCTTCATATTGTCACTCGGACGTCGGAACTCCCGATAGAACCGGCCGGCAGAAGGGCCAGACGATAAGCATGAAGGCCATACCTACCCATTTGTCTCGTGTCACTAACTGAAGGGATGATTAGGAGAGCGGCACGAGCCCTGTACAGTCTCCTTCCCCTCCCACCAGACTTCTGGAAACCTCGGGATAATTGTGCGCGCCGCGAACCTTCCACAAATGGCGATCTTCCCTATATAAGGCCTGCAGTTGGCGAGTCAGTGGAGTTCTTGGCGAGCAGCCGTGAGGAGCGCCGTGTGAGTGGACGGACTGGCAGACGGTGTACGTGTATCAGAGGAGTTGTACCTAACTGTGAGCGTGCAATGGACCTGTGACAGACGAACTGGTGAATTATAATTGTGTGCGCTAATGTACTTCTATGTAATCGGCAAGTGTTTCAACTGCAATACGGTGAAAATAAAGATCATTTTGAGTTTGTGCAATTGGACTTTTAATTTCACGAACCCACAAAGTCACAACTGGTGTCAGCATTGGGATGACAACATCACCGAACATTGCAGCCATGGACCCGGCATTGGAAAAGATTTTGAAGAAGATGATGGAAATGAAGGCCGAACTGACCTCGGAAATGAAAGCGGCAAATAATAGCCTGGCCGCGGAACTGAAAGAAATAAAGACGGCGAATGACAACCTGGCTGTGAAAACGGAAACGGCAAACAACAACTTGGCCACAACAATGACTGCAATGAAGGCTGAATTAACCACAGAAATAAGGGCAAAGAACGACAGTCTGGCCACGGAAATGAAGGTGGCGAACGAGGTCCTAGCCGCCAAATTTGAGGAGCAGTTGGCCGGCGTGAGGGATGACGTCGCGAAGCTGGGCAAGCGGATGGGTCAAGTAGACGAGCGCCTTCATGATTTAGAGGAAAAGACGACACTAACGCCAAGTCCCTGAACGCCATGGTGGAAGACGTCGAAGACATTGCGCACCGCATAAACAAGCTGGAGGAAAAGCCCGACAGCAACATAAAGTCCCTGAACGCCATGGGGGAGGACGTCGTCGGCAGGAGACCGAATGATTTGAAGGCCGACGTGCCGGGACGCGGCACAACATCTGCGCGCGTCAAACCTCCCAAGTACGACGGCGCGTCAACTTTCGAGGCCTTCCGCCGCCAATTCGACGCAATGGCCAAGAACAACAAATGGTCACCAGAGGAGGAGGCCACACAGTTATTAGCCAGCCTCCAGGGACGGGCCGCGGAAACCCTGAACGCGGCACAGACAACGGCGGCGCCCAAGGACATCTGGGAGGCCCTGGAGAATCGAATTGGAAACCACCGCTTAGCCGCAGCGTACCGCAGCCAGCTAAAGGCAAGGTCACAAAAGCCAGGGGAGACGTTGCAGGAATTTGCCCTGGCAGTTGAGCAGCTGGTTAGCAAGGCCCTAGTCGACCTACTAACAGAGTTCGTATCCGGGGAAGCTGCCTACACATTCGTAGACGGGGTACGAGACACGGAGATTCGTCAGCGCCTAATGTTCGGCGATTAAAAAAACATCCACGAGGCGCTAACGGCAGCATTAAGGATGGAGGCGACCAAGGTAACAGCTATGCCGACGTAGAAAACGAGGAGTGTGCTACACCGGAGACAGAAGACCAGCTGAGGGACGCCGGCGAAGACCTAGTGGCCAGTGTTGTGGGTGTGGACAGCCCACACACCTGGAGAGAGACGGCCAAAACCAAGAAGAGCAGCCGGAAGAACGAGTACGGCCCGGGGTGGCGAGGAGAACGTCGGCGCCGTCCACACCATCTCCTCGAGTGACACTGCGCGCCGTCAGCCGGCGGATGGATGAAAGCCTCATCGCCGACGTTTGGGTGAGAGGAAAGGGGTGCCGCGTGCTGGTGGACACCAGGACGGCCGTGACCATCATCAGACCTGACGTGGCGAAGAGTTTGCCGACGAGGAAGCCCAGCCGACCATACCAGCCTGTGACGGCGTCGGGCGACACCTTGCCTATGAAGAAGGAGGCCCTATTGAAGTTGACCTTGGGAGGGAGTGTCGTACGTCTTGGGCTGTTCGTCGCGAAGGTGGCTGAGGAGATGATTATAAGACTGGATGGCCTCAGGAGCGACGAGGCGATGGTCGACGTCGGCAGGAAGAACCTGCGGCTCAATGGACAAGAGGTTATACTCCATCAACCGGAAGAGCGCCTTGGAATTTGCAGGGTCGTCTTAAACGAAGACGTGGTTGTCCCCGCGTGGAGTGAGGGGGTGGCGACGGCGCGACTGGAAGGCCAGAGAACCATAAACATGATGCTGGGAAAGAAGACGCATGTACACGGACTGTGTGTAGCCAGGGCATTGCTGCCGTGCCAAGAGGAGGTGTCAGTGAGACTGCTAAATCCAACCGAAACCGATCACGACGTCCAGGCCGGGACGGAGTTGGGAACGTGCGTGCCCGTGTTAAGCGTAACAGCAATCGACATGACACAGGAGCCGGTGTCGACGCAACACCTGGGGCCCCAGCTAGAAGGCTTACTGAGGAGGGCTGCCGACCACGTGACCACAGAACAGCTGGAGAAGGCTCGACAACTGCTGAGGCGATACCAGCGCGTCTTCAGCCAAGGCGACAGCGACTACTGCCGCACGGACTAGGTGCTTCACCGCATCGACACCGGGTACGCCCGGCCTATTCGGCAACCACCTAGACGCGTTCCACTGGCGAAGCAAGGGGCGGTACGAGACATGCTGGGGGACATGAGATCCAGGGCAGTGATTGAAGAGTCGGACAGCCCTTGGTGTTCTACCTGTAGTCTTTGTGACGAAGAACAGCGAGCTACGCTTCTGCGTGGACTACAGGAAGCTGAACGCTGTCACACGGGAGGACTGTTTAGCCTTACCCCGGATTAACGACACCCTGGACACCCTAGCTGGTGCACAGTGGTTCTCGATCCTGGATCTGAAGTCGGACTACTGGCAGGTAGCTCTAGACCCGAGGGACAAGGAGAAGACGGCATTCTCGACAGGCCAAGGCCTCTGACAGTTCACAGTTATGCCCTTTGGCCTCTGCAACGCAACAGCTACCTTCCAACCGCCTCATGGAGTCAGTGATGACAGGACTGACTTACGACGCCTTCCTGCTATACCTGGACGACATCATCGTCGGTAAGACTTTTGAAGACCATCTCGAGAATCTGAGTAAGGTGCTACAGAGATTACAGGCGACCAACTTGGAACTGAACGCGAAGAAGTGCCAGCTCTTCCGCAAGGAAGTGAACTACTTGGGCCACATAGTCTCACCAACCGGAGTGGCCACTGACCCGGAGAAGACACAGTCTGTGAGAGATTGGCCTCGCCAAAAGGTTAAGAAAGAGTTGCGCAGTTTCCTGGGTCTGTGCAGTTATTACCGACGCCGCTTTACAGCACCTGAAGAAGACCCCGTGTAGTGCCCCAATTTTGGGTTTTCCCAAACCGGGTGGCACCTTCATTGTGGACAGCGACGCCAGCGACCATTGCATTGGAGGAGTACTATCGCAGATCCAGGACGGTCATGAGCGGGTGATAGCCTACTACAGCAAGACGCTATCCAAGGCAGAGAAGAACTGCTGCGTCAACCGACGAGAGCTACTGGCGGTAGTAAAGACCTTAGAGCACCTCCACAAGTACATGTAGGTTCAGCCAGTCCACCTGAGGACTGACCATTCCGTCCTAACCTGGCTATTGAGGTTTAGGAACCTGGAAGGCCAGACAGCACGTTGGCTCCAGAGGCTGCAGCAGTACGACTTCACCTCGGAACATCGTAGAGGCAAGAGCCATGGTAATGCTGACGTCATGTCTCGAAGACCCTGTCCAAAAGTGTGCGGCTAGTGCACAAGAGTGGAAGAGAAGGAGCGTGCCGCAGCAGTCCAAGTAGTCACGGCAGTGCATGCGGCCAGCTGGGATAGCGCAGGCCTGAGGAGGGAGCAGCTGGCGGACGCAGACTTGTGGCCACTCTTGAGGGAAGTGGAGGCAGGGACAAGACCAAACTGGGAGGACATCGCACCGAGGAGCGCTACCTACAAGTCGTACTGCGCCCAATGGGACAGTTGAAGACCAGAGAGGGCGTATGGGAATCACCCGATGGGAAGACGCAGAGAGAACAGTTGGTACTTCCCCGGAGTAAGGTCCCGGAATTCTTGGAGGAAGTGCACGCCGGTACTTCAGGAGGACACCTGGAACGAACCGAACCATTGATAAACTACGGCAGCGCTACTACTGGCTGAGGCTCCTAGCAGACGCTGAGAGTTGATGCCGTCAGTGTCACGTGTCCGCGGCAAGTCGTGGCCCCCAGACTA
Source organism: Mantis religiosa (assembly GCA_030765055.1). Taxonomy (NCBI): domain Eukaryota; kingdom Metazoa; phylum Arthropoda; class Insecta; order Mantodea; family Mantidae; genus Mantis; species Mantis religiosa. The sequence continues at coordinate 244,533,894 of CM060948.1, forward strand.
GGAGCCGGGGTCGCATGCTGCAGTACAACGTCGGAGGGCCATTCGAACGGATCGCCGTTGACATTGCTGCACCGTTGTCAGCATCCGAACGAGGCAACAGGTATCTGATGGTGGTCGTGAACTACTTTACTAAGTGGCCGGAGTTGTATGCCATCCCGAACCAACAGGCAAAGATAATCATTGACTGCCTCGTGGAGCAAGTGTTCTGCCGATTTGGGGTGCTGTTGGAGCTCAACGTTGATATGGGTACCAATTTTGAGTCCAACCTAATGAAGGAGGCACTAGAAACCGGTGGGGTTAACAAGACCCGCACAACACCTCTGCACCCCCAGTCGGATGGCATGGTCGAAACGTACATCAAGATCTTAGAGGAACATCTGAGGAAGGTCGTGGTCAGCCATCAGCGAGACTTGGATATGAAGGTGCCACTGTTCTTGCTGGCCTACAGCTCGTCAACGCACGACACCACGGGGATGACGCCAGCCAGCTTAATGTTCTGCCGAGAGTTACACCCCCCTTGTGACATGGCTTTCGGAAGCCCTGCGGAAGCGAAGCAGCCAGCGACCGAGTATGTGGAGAACCTGGTGGACCATCTCCACGACATGCACGAGATAGATCGCCAGAACATCCAGAAGCCGAGAGACCACATGAAGACCCGGTATGACAAGCAAGCCCACAGGCAAGGGTTCCAGTAAGGTAACGTGGTCTGTTTGTACCGCCCTCCCCGGACCAAGGGACGCCGCCCGAAGCTCCAGCAGTCATTGCAAGGACCGTACCGGGTGGTGAAGAGGATTAACGACGTGGTCTACCGCATCCAGAAGGTTCCCTGAGGGAAGATGTTGGTGGTACACCTGGATCGCCTGGCACTCTACGATGGTGCTGTTCGGGACGACCAGCTTTGAGAAGGGAGCAGTGTCACCCGGGCGTAGAAACTCCCGATAGAACCGGTTGGCAGAAGGGCCAGACGGGAAGTATTAAGCCCACGCCTATCCATTTGTCTCGTGTCTCTGACTGAAGGGATGATTATGAGAGCGGCACGAGCCCTGTACCCTCTCTTTCCCCTCCCACCAGACGTCTGGAAACCTCGGGATAATTGTGCGCGCTACGAACCTTCCAGAAACAGCGATCTTCCCTATATAAGGCCTGCAGTTGGCGAGTCTGGTATTCTTGGCGAGCAGCCCTGAGGTGCGCCGGGTGAGTGGACGGACTGGAAGACGGTGTCCGTGTATCAGAGGAATTGTACGTAACTGTGAGCGTGCAATGGACCTGTGACAGACGAACTGGTGAATTGAAATTGTGTGCGCTAATGTAATTCTATGTACGAGGGCTGTTTTTTTTTCAACCTCCGATCGCTCCATGCCGACGCTACGCGGGCAGCAGTAAGCGGGTATGCGCTGTCGGCGACTGCGCAGTTCTCGCACTACACACTCCACCATTGTTGACATTCAGTCGTCAGTCGGCGTTGTGCTACAGCCACGTAAACATGGCCGCCATTATTGATGCTCCCGCCAAGTGCGAATTGCGAAGTGTAACTTTACGACGTTTACGTAGAGCCATTCAGAACAAACGAAGAGAAAGGCTGACTGCTGGAGTTGTTCTGATCCACGATAATGCCCGTCCACACACTGCGGCAGCAACTCAACGGCTTCTCGACCAATTTGGATGGGACATTTTCGATCATCCGCCATACAGTCCTGACTTAGCACCCAGTGACTTTCACCTTTTTCCTCAACTGAAGACGTGGCTTGGTGGGAAGCGATTTCAAACCAATGAGGACCTTCAAACGAACGTCAAGGACTACTTGAATTCACTGGCGGCAACTTTCTTTGAAGAGGGAATTGAAAAGCTTGTCCACAGATATGACAAATGTCTCAATCTCTTCGGTGATTATGTAGAAAAGTAGCCATAAGTGTACTATTCCTTTGGTAATAAAATTATTGTTTTATATGAACTTGTGTTTTATTTATAGCCTATCGGAGGTTGAAAAAAAACGGCCCTCGTATTCGGCAAGTGTTTCAACTGTAATTCGGTAAAAATAAAGATCATTTTGAGTGTGTGCAATTGGACTTTTAATTTCACGAACCCACAAAGTCACAATATTGAGGTCAGAAACTTTTAAGGCCACCCTCGTACAGTAAGCTTTAAATGATATATCTTATATGAGCTCGTCGCTATGCGATGTTTTTAAAATTCCATTCTCCTTGAATGGCCAACAAATGAAAATGACTGATAACAATCGCATCTGAGAAAAACAAAATTATGGAAAAATTCAAACAAATAAGATATATGACGGAAATTGTTCACTCTAAGAAAATGTATTTTATATAAATTATGTGCTTTATCACCTACATTCCTTGGTAGTAAGATTTTATTTACCTTATACGGTGTACCAGTTATGCTAAAGTCATCCAGAATAAAGAGCGCTTCTGACTACGTTGCCTAAAATTAAGAACTCTACTTTTGCTAACTAAAAATGATTTCAGCATTCTGACCAATGATTTGTTGTCCACGAAATAGACTATGTTACGCAGCCTATGCAGCATACCGCAGGACTAAGGACGTCAGACTTTTTTGAATGAATTGCGAATATCAACAGATTCTTTAACCGTGATTAAGACTAGTCGGGGTAGTATGAAATCACAATTACACGGGGTAAAGGGAGATAATGAGCGCAAAATTCCTCTTAATCATTGACCAAAGAGTATGAATTAGTTCATTATGGTTGAAAGAACTAACCATGCAACAATAATCCAGCAGGTATATTACATGCACTTAAACTTTATTAGTCAGGCAAACATTTTAAGATGTGATATTGTCACAAATGACATGAAGCAACATGTGTAGGCGACTCCGCTACTGGACAGGCAAATGGCCATTGTGGCCGCCTTTGTAATCTGTTTGTTGCAATAAATATTCTTATTAAGTGAACTCCACATTAAATTAGCCTTACCATACCATTTTACAAATGAAACCTTTATTGGAACATCCCAACCTCTCGATAAGCATGTAGTACTGCTCTGAGAGTTTACTCCCCTGTTCGAGCTGAACACGTGTTCCTTAATATTCACAAACTAAGATCAGGTCGTCACATATTGGTGGAGGCGCCTGGTATAATTTTTTTAAAGGTTCACTGTGAAAATTGAAATAAAAAAAAACCTTTCGTGATATGTAGAAATTGTGTATAAAAATGTAAGGCCACGTGTTATAAATTTCAGAAAATATGTCGAGTGTGCTCCCCTGGATTAAAGTCATCTACTCAATATTAGGTATTTTTCTTTTGCGAGTAAAATAGGTACATAAAATGTTGGAATTTGTGTACTAATGATTACTTCAGTGCTATAGTGTGGAGATTTATGGTGTATTTCACGTGATATTTGAATTAGTGTTCATCTGTGAAGTAAGGTTATAATCGCTGCGATACTGAATGGTTAGTTTTCTGAAAGAATTCTTGTAAGTTGGACTTAATATTAGAATTTTTGTAAATGATGTTTAGGGTGATAATTTTTCAAGATTTCATTTAAGGTGTATTTGATAGTATGGTCACATCGTGGTAAATTTGTAGTGGAAGCAATGCAGTTTATAAAAGTGTTTGGTTGGTTAATATTACATTTCTCTGGCGTTTTAAAGTGAGAAAAGATTGATTCTGGACAGTTCAATAGTAAAAGTTTGGGTATTTCTTGATTGATAAATGTGAATAATTTTAGTAAGTGCTTAGAACAACGAAGTTGAATGTCTATTATGAAGGTAAAGATTTCAATTCTTTTTTGTGTAAGTTTTATTGGTATTCTTGTGGGATCTGCAGTGGATTTTTCATGAAAAGCTTATCATATGCGCGTTGCCCATACCTCCACAAATACTTCCCACGTTAACAGATGATATGTATGTGGTCAAAGCTCCCTCCTTCATCGTTCCCTACGTATACGAAAACCCTCCCCTGAATCCTTTGAAGGAATATGTTGACAAAGCAGACAAACAGTTAGAAGAACAGAAAGAGAAAGAACGAAAAGAAAGAGAAGAAAAAGAGAAAAGAAGAAAAGAAAAAGAAGAGAAAGAAAAGAAAATGAAGAGAAAGAGAAAGAAAGAAAAGAAAATGAGGACAAGGAGAGAAAAGAAAATAAAGAGAAAGAGAGAAAAAAAGAGCTAAAGGGAGACTCAAGTGAGGAACAGGAAGGTAAAAATAATGAAGCTGAAAATGTGGAGAAGGATACAGAAAACGAAGCAAAGAAATATGAAACTGATGACACAGGAAAGAGCAGAGATGAAGAGAAAGCCAAAACAAATGAGACTGAAAGATAACGGAATAAAATTTCAAAGGCAAAAGATAATGTTGCAAATAGTACACCAGTAACCCCACAAACAGAAAGGTATTGACAACATGGCTGGTGCTGTTGAATCATGTACAAAATCAATAAATGGAGCGCTGCTTGTGGAAGCAACTACAGTATCCCAGGCAGTAAAAATACAGAGAGCCACTATGCTGGGCAGTTATCCAATCAAAGTGGAGATGCATAGGAACCTGAATTCCTCGCGCAGTATCGTGAACACTAGCGCGTTGGATGGAATGTCCAACGAGGAGATTCAGATGAACCTTCATAACAAGGCGTAACAGCAGTCTATCGTGTACAACGGAAACAGCGAGGTGAAATGGTTCCTACTCGCACCCTGTTCTTGACCTTTGATCGGGAAGATCTGCCTAAAAGGATCAGGGCAGGTTATGAGGTGAGAGGGGATAGAACATATTTACTTAATCCTCTGAGATGCTACCAATATCAGGGTTTCGGTCGCACTAGTGCATTCTGCAAAGGCGTACCTACACATGGCAGCTGTAGAGACCGCATGCCAGAAAATGCATGTACATCACATCCAGCATGCGTTAATTGTAGCGGAGAACATCCATATAGTTCACGAGAATGCCCCCGTTATTTTGAAGAGCGAGCTATTCAGGAGATCCGGGTTAAAGAAAAGGTATCCTTTTCGGAAGCCCGGAAACTTCTTTGTATCCACAGGCCCTCTTTAACTACCTCCCGTACCTACAGCTCTGTGGCGGCTACTACGTCACCAAAACGGGAGGCTGGTACACAAACATCCGATATGAAGGGGGCAACTATATCAGAGAACGATCTAGTGCCTAGATCGCAACGAAGAGAATCAGTAACGCCATGTAAAGCTCCGAAAGCACTTCCTAAGACTACTGAAAATAAGAAAAAGTCAGTGAAGACGCCTGACAAAACATCGACGTCTAGCAACAGGGCGAAATTGCACATTTTGTACCAAGCAATAGAGATCAAGTTTTAGACTCAGTATGATAGAACTGCCTTCCTGAAGCAAAAAGCAAGGCCTCCTCCAGAAAAGTCCAAGAAGAGTGGTCCAAGAGCGTCTCCGAGATCATCGTCGGAGTCATCATCTGGGGAGGACTCCGACCGGCGAATGTCATCTATGTCGGTCGTGATTTCCAATTGCTTCGAGCCTCTCAAACCGAAAGTTGTAGAAGGAAAAGGGTCCTCTTCCATAGAAGATATGGAGTAGGAAATATCTGAACACGCTGCTGCATATGCAGCAAAGAAGAGGCAGAAACTAGCCCTACACCTAAGAAAAAGGGCAAATTTATCCAACCACCCTTTAAACTTTCGTAATGTGCGTACTTATTTGACATATCCCATTTCTATCGCCATGGCTATCCTTCAATGGAACATACGAGGTTTAAAAGCACATCGACCAGAACTGGAACTTTTGCTTGTAACCATAACCCCTTGTTGGTATGCTTACAAGAGACTAAGCTACGACCACAAGACAAGTTTTAAATCAGACACTACACACCACTGAGTTGTGATATTGAAACAGAAGAGAGCACTCCTGCTCACGGGGGCACTATGATAACATATTTGTAGATCCATTACAGCTACAATCTGACATACAATCTGTAGTTGTAAGGATTAAGCTGCCATCAATCGAATCTTTCATTTGCAATATATATGTACCGCCATTAGATGACCTCTCGTTAACTGTCCTTGAAGATCTGGTTTCCCAACTTTCATCGCCATTCCTTATACTGGCAGACTTTTTTGCTCATCACCCATTTTGGAGCTCAAATCGGGCATGTTCCAGAGGCAACCTCATTACAAAGTTCTTGGAAAGCAATAACTTGATTCTGCTGAACACCGGAGACCCAACCTTCCTTTCAGAGGCCTTCAACACCTATTCGGACGTCGATTTGGCAGTGTATTCAACCCAGGTAGCAGTTTCATTACAGTGGCATGTCATCTCTGTTTTAAATTCCAGCGACCACTTCCCATGTCTTCTTAGTCTCTTAGCACAGGATGTATCTCCCTTGCGTATCCTAGATAGCACTTTGATCGTGACAATTGGATCTTTTACACCCAGCTGGCTGTCTTTGATTACAACGGACACGATTCTGTGAATGATATATTTAATCATCTTACAGAGAACAGTCTATTCCACGTTTGGCTACCCAACCCAGTCGATTTTCTGTCTCGTGGTGGACCAACTACTGCCGGAATGCTATTCGTGCTCTTAGACGGGCTCTAAGGGTATTCGAAGGACACCCTACCCTAAGTAATCTAATTGAGTACAAGAAAGCGCGTGCAAAGTCCAGGCAAATATTTAGTAATACCAAAAAGACCTTATGGAACAACTTTGTATCATCTTTTAACAGTTGTAGACCTTCCTCTGTTGTATGGGGTAGATTGAGGCACGTGGCCGGAAAATCAACCCACTTGCCAATCGCTGGTCTGAAAACAACTGCAGGAGTTGTTGAGCCGTTTGTCGTGGCTAACACCTTCGGCTGTGCTTTCGCTCAGGTGTCTAGCTCAAGTATTTTATTCTCCTGAGTTTATCTCAATTAAGTCTCAGGTAGAATCTCAAGGTTTCGTGTTTAGTTCCAGAAACCTTGAAGATTATAACTGCCTCTTCACCTTGGCTGAGTTAGAACACGCTCTTTCATCATCGCGACTGACAGCACCAGGACCGGACGGAATCCACGTTCAAATGTTACAACATCTCTCACCTGAAGGTAAGGCATTCCTGCTCAAGGTCTATAACTGTGTTTGGGTTGATGCCACGTTTCCTGACATGTGGCGAGAAGGCACCATTATACCTATCTGGAAAGCTGACAAGGACTGTCACCTCCCTTCTAGCTACCGTCCTATTTCCCTCACCAGCTGTGTATGCAAGGTGATGGAACACATCGTAAATGGGCGGTTGGTATGGTGGCTGGAAACGCACAACCTACTGAATAAAATATAATGCGGTTTTCGACGACGCCGTAAAACAGTGGATCATCTTGTGTCTCTTTCGACACAGATTATGAACGGATCTCTTAAAAACTGTCAAACAGTTGGAATATTTTTGACCTCGAAAAGGCTTATGATACGTGTTGGCGGGCAGGGTTGCTACGTAATCTGCACACCTGGAATATACGTGGACGCCCACCAGTCTTCCATCAGGAATTCTTGAAAGACCGCGTATTCCGTGTATGTGTCGGCTCGGTTTTTCTTCGAATCTTTTTGTTCAAGAGAACGGTGTACCACAGGGATCTATATAAAGTGTTACGTTGTTTGCTATTACGATTAGTTCTATCTCGAAATGTGTACCTCCGGGGGTCTCGTCATGCCTATTTATACACGACTTTGCCGTCTACGTTACATCTGAGCGCACACCGTTTTTTGAGCGCCGTCTACAGACCACCTTGGACAACCCTAAGATTTGCCCACCTCGGTAGCGTTGTGGCAGCATGTCTGCTTCACGTTCAACAGGTCCCTAATTCGAATATCGTACAGGGTGGGTTACCTGGATAAGGCTTTTCCCGGGGTTTTGCTTTATCCTGAAATACGAATTTCGGGTAACTCTAAGCTCCATGGACCCCGGACTCAATTGAGCATTAGTTCAGCCATTGCATTCGTCGTCCGATATGACAACGTAGGAGGCCGCAAACTACAAACAAAAAAACCTTAAGATTTGGAGTTTAAAGAACGGCTTCCGATTCTCCGCTGAGAAAACAACCTGTTGTAACTTCTGGCGTCAGCAGAGTCGACTATCTCCAAGGCTCTTACTACCATTTGTAGATGAGACGAGGTTCCTTGGATCGATATTTGACAGAAAACTTAGTTGGTGGTCGCATATAGCAAAACTGAAAGCACGATGTGACCGATCTTTAAATATATTGGGGGTACTAAGTGAAAAATCGTGAAGAGCAAATCGTACAGTGTCATTGCGGCTTTATCGCGCACTGTTTCGTTGCAAATTAAATTATGGTAGTTTTTTTATGGCTAAGTACGACCACCTGTGCTGAAGAGATCAGACACAATCCATAATTGTGGTATACGTATAGCAGTTGGGGCATTTCCAACGAGCCGAGTTATAAGCCTGCGTGCTGAGTCTGCAGAACCTCCTCTATAGTACAGGCGCAACATGTTATTATCAAATTATGGCTGTGGACTTAATTGCAAACCCACACATCCACCGTTTGCGCCGTTCTTTAACAGCTTCATGGACGTGCGTTATAGGAGTAATTCTATTTAACCAAAGCTACCTGGTTTTCGTTTCCTGGAGCTCCTTAGACATCTTGATACTGAAATGCCCAAGATGTATCCTAGGGGGAAAGGACACACCCTCCTTGGTTATGCAGAGCATCCCATGTTGATCTGGGCATGACTAAGTATGATATATCTATCATGTATATGTCTAGTATCCGGACATGTTTTTTATCATCTTTATCGCGATATGAGGACCATTTTGTAATTTATACTGATGGCTCCAAGAACTCAAATGATGTTGGTTGTGCTTACGTGTGTGGAACCGAGCCGTATACATTCGGATTCCACACTAGCACTTCCATTTTTACTGCAGAACTTTATGCAATATACCAGGCCATTTTACACCTACGTTGACGAAAGTTGGGGGGCATCGTAACCCTGAGTGATTCTTTCAGTGCACTTCATAGCCTACGGCAGCTGTACAACTACCACCCTATTGTGCAGCGTATCCAGGATGCCCTCCAGGTTTTACACGCTTCTGGCGTTATCGTGGTGTGTTCATGGATCCCTGGTCACGTAGGCTTGCGGGGGAATGAAATAGCGGATTCGGCAGCGAAGACGGCTGCCATGAAGCCCAGGGTTCGAGTACCATCTGTGACATACTGTTACATGACATACTGTTCCATGTGGAAGCGGAGCATAATGGTCGTGGACGGTTAGAACGTGCGCCTGCATTTAACGGGTGTCCTAACTGCCCATTTGAAGATAACCAAACGGGAAAGCTGATAAGGCATTTGTTGTCGTGTAGTAAGAAATATAAACCAGAGAGTAACCAAGAAACTCCTCCTGATTGGGAACCTCCAGCAAAGATTCCTAGGGTTTCACGCAGCCATCCAACAACTATGGGATTGGGTGCAGTTGCATATCATGCCATGGCTAAGAAAATAATTTTACCAGTGAATGAAACATAGGAATAAATTTGAGCGAGATAATGAATACTGCATATACATTAAATGAAATATTGCAATTTTCAATAGAATAGAGTGTTCATCTTTACAGCAGCACAAGCTAACTCTCAAAACTCCAAAAGAGCTGCTTGGCTACAAAATTTACCCCACTTTAGAAAATAAAACACCAGGGTGTAAACAAAAAAGCGGTTTGGCATCCTGTACAAAATTAAAGAGGAGCAAAAGGCTACCTCATCAAATTCCCTAAAAAAAATACCACATCATCCTGTAATCACCAAAATTACAAACCTGCGGTCAGACCCAAAACCTGGGTGGGTACGCAGCAAAAACCTTCTGGCTGTTAACAGCCTGTCAGTATACGACTTGGACTTGGACACTCACAATCCTCGGGTGGGGGAGGTTTTTTCCCCTCACCTAAAGTTCCAGTGGACACATGCAATAGGTGTTAGCCGAGTAAGGGCCGACACCACCTTACGTGCTATAATCGTGTGTGGGAAATGGTTTCCCTGATTACAACAGACTAATCGTGGAGACCAGTAGGATCAGAGGTCGTCTTCGACCAACAGACATCTACAGTAAGTAGTGCTTCAAAATAAAAAAGAAAAAAAGACTTGGTGGTGCATGTAATTCAGTGGGGCTGTGTTGTGATAATGATATTTAATTTGTGGCTAAACTATCAAACTAACAGTTGTATACTGGGGACTGGAAAGGTATAATCAGTGTTATTTTAAAAGAGATAATATTAAGGAAGCTACCGCAATCTGTTTATTTATGTATACTCTTTTCATTTTACAATTTGCATGAATCCATATAATGGAGATGTTAATCTTATTTTCAAGTAGGTGGCATGTTGTTTTATATTCTTTTAGAGACAGCGTATATTTTAAGTTTATATATCTGTGAAGAAAACAAATGCTTTTTTTAACATGAAGAAACAAGATTATATCAGTCTCAATGTGTATGATGATATGGATATAAGGGCGCTCAACTGCTAGGTCATGAGCGCGCTTACAGAAACTGATTCATGGCAATAGTCAGATATAAGTTGGTCCAAATTTAAAAAACATATCAAAACAAAATGACTTAAATATAAATAATAACATTAAACATAAAAAGAGCTATAATTTCCCATAAAAAACTAAAATCCATAAAAATATTATTTTCAATAAAAAACTTGTCATGACAAGAGCTACCTACACAGAGGTGGTCAAACCAATTTATTACGTTTCTTTGGGCAGGGCTAGAGCTTTCAGCAAGTTTTTCCTGCCTTTTCCTCACTGTCGTTTGGGCAGTGAGGACAGGAGCCACCCGCCCCACATCGTCAATGGAAGATGACGGCTTACGCACTGGTGAATTCGAATCCAGTCTCTCAACAGAATCGGAAAATGCGACCGGCGAAGATGAAAGTGGCCGATCGTCGTCCTCTCCAAATGAGTCCTCAGATGTTGTGGACGGAGATGTTCTCGGACTTTTGCGCTGGCTAGCTCTCTTTTCACTGGTCTTACTATTTTTCTTGAGGAAGTCCGTTCTGCCATAAGAGGTCTTGAATTTCCTTGGCGATACATTGTGAATTACCGGTTCACATGTTCTTGAAGTGGATGCTTTCGGCGGTGACTTGGCTGAAGCCTTCTTCTTAGGACTGGAATTGGTCGGGACCCTCACTGTTGTTCGTGCTGGTGTTTGTGGCTTTGGCTGTGATCTTGGTGTAATTGATCTTTCAGATATTACTTCCCCGTTTATTTCGCAGGTTTGTGTTGCGATTTCACGTCTAGGTACCGGCTTAGCTGCAACTGCACTATAGGTAACGCTCCTAGGTGTAGAAAGCTGACGAATTCGCAAGAGTTTCCGGGCTTCCACGAATAACACCCTCTCTCTCTTTCCCGGATCTCTTGGATCGCCTTCTCCTCCATAAAACGAGGATAATCTCTGGAGTTTGCTTAGTGAATACCACTGCAGTTAACACACGTTGCGGATGAAGTGCATGCATTGTCATGCTTGACTTCCCCGCAGTCAATGCAAGTGGCAACTCCATTGCAAATATCAATTGTGTGGCCAACGCGCTGGCATTTATAACACCTCAGTGGATTTGGTATATACTGCCTCACTTCAATAGCTTCATACCCTGCCTTAATCCTTTTCGGGAGTTCTACCCGATCAAAGGTAAGAAACAGGGTACGAGTGGGCACTAGTTCACCTCGTTCTTTGCGGTGAACTCGATATACACTTATCACACGTTGTTCCGCCAAGTTCTACTGAATCTCCTCATTGGACAAACCATCCAATGCGCTGGTGTTTACAACACCACGCGAGGAGTTCAGCGTCCTGTGCAATTCAACGCGCACCGGATAGCTCGCAAGCATGTTTGCTTTAAAGATTTTAGCAGCCTGTGTCGAAGAAACTGCTTCGACCAGGAGTGTGCCATTGCGAGATCTAGTGCATGCCTTTACAGAACCAGTATACTATCTAAGCCCTTCTGAATAACGAGCGGGTTCACGGTACTAAAATTCCGACCTTCCTCAGTTCTATAAATAACTAAGTAGCGAGGACCACAAGACTGGAGTACTTCTTTTCCACTTTTATTAAGATTTTTGCGATTATTAAAGTTTGCCATAATAAATGGATTAGGATTCATCCCCCAGTGCTCCCCACCCAACACGGAGCCCAACAAGGGGCCATCCCACTGGGATGGCAGGGCTACACAGATGGTATAGCGAGCTCGCCGTCCCACTCACCCTGGAGTTCGCTACAATACCTAGTCCTGGCCGATTGATTAGGGGTGGGTTAGTCCCTAACCACCCGTTTAGGTGAAGCAGAAGACAAAGTAGTGTATTAGAAATTACGCACCATCCCCGAATTTAGAAGAACATTGGTAAGAGCTTAGATACGCAACCCTCAAACACCAGGACAAACCTTTACACCAACACGGGTCTCCACGCACGGCCTACACATGGGTGGGCCTGTTGACCATCTCCCTCAACAACGAAGAAGAGCCCACACGATGGAAACTGATGGCTCGAGACCCTGGGTGCGCCAAACCCGTACCTACCGAAGTAGGCCCCAGGGGGTCTAAATGTAATGTAACACTATTTCAACATTAATATAATATTTTAAAGATCACAGTATCCATTGATCTTTGGGGAAGCGAGGGAGAGATGTCACAAATGATAGTATTTATTACACTCTGGTAACTCAAGTAGGAGGTGTGACGTCACACTCTCCCCTCCTTTATGACTGGATGAGTAGTCTTTGGCGATAGACGATCTATCTTAATGTAACCTTTGGAGAAGCAACATGTGTGGGCGACTCCGCTACTGAACAGGTAAATGGCCGTTATGGCCGCCTTTGTAATCTGCTTGTTGTAATAAATATTCTTATTAAGTGAACTCCACATTTAATTAGCCTTACCCTACCTTTTTACAAATGAAACCTTTATAGAAAAATCCTAAGTCTCGCTAAAGCATGTAGTTTTCCTCTGAGGTTTAGCTCCCGTGTTCGACCTGAACACGTGTTCCTTAATATTCACAATCTAAGATCAGGCCGCCACATACTGGAGGAGGCGCCGGGTATAATTCTTTTAAAGGTTCCTTGCGAAAATTGAAATAAAAAAAAAGCTTTCGTGATGTGTAGAAATAGTGTATAAAAATATAAGACCACGTGTTACAAATTTCAGAGAATGTGTTCAGTGTTCTCCCTTGGATTAAAGTCATCTACTCAGTATTCGATGTTTTTCTTTGGCGAGGAAAATAGGTACATAAAGTGTTGGAATTTGTGTATTAATGATTACTTCAGTGCCATAGTGTGGAGATTTATGATGTATTTCGCGCGATATTTGAATTACTGTGTTCGTCTGTGAAGTAAGGTTACAATTGCCACGATATTCAATGGTTAGTTTTCTGAAACAATTTTTGTAAGCTGAACGTACTTTTCGAATTTTTGTAAATGTTTAGGAAGAAAAATTTTCAAAATTTCATTCAGAGTGTATTTGATAGAATGGTCACATCGTGGAAAATCTGTAGTAGAAGCAATGCAGTTTATAAAAGTGTTTTGTTGGTTAAATATTACATTTCTCTGGCGTTTTAAAGTGAGCAATAAATGTGATTCTGGACTGTTCAATAGTAAAAGTTTGGGTATTTCTTTATTGATAAATGTGAATAATTTCAGTAAGTCCTTAGAACAACAAAGTTGAATGTCTGTTATGAAGGTAAATATTTTAATTCTTTTTGTGTATATTTTATTGTTATTCCTGTGGGATCTGCAACGGTTTTTTATGAAAGGCTTACTATGTGGGTGTTGCCCAAACCTATACAAGTATTTCCCAAGTTAACAGACGATATATATGTAGTCAAAGCTCCCTCATTTATCGTTCCCTACGTATGCGAAAAACCTCCCCTGAATCCTTTGAAGAGAGCTAAAGGGAGACTCAAGTGAGGAACAGGAAGGTAAAAATAAGGAAGCTGAAAATGTGGAGAAGGATACAGAAAATGAAGCAAAGAAGCATGAAACTGATGACACAGGAAAGAGCAGAGATGAAGAGAAATCCAAAGCAAATGAGACTGAAGAACAACGGACTGAAAATTCAAAGGCAAAAGATAATGTTGCAAATAGCGAGGAAACGAAAAGTACACCAGGAACCCCACAAGCAGAAAGGTCTTGACAACATAGCTGGTGCTGTTAAATCATGTACAAAATAATAAATGGCACGCTGGTTGTAGAAGCATCAACGGCATCCCAGGCAGTAACAGTACAGAGAGCCACTATGCTGGGCATTTATGCAATCAAAGTGGAGATGCATAGGACCTTGAATACCACGCACGGTATCGTGAACACTAGCAGGTTGGATGGAATGTCCAACGAGAAGATTCAGGAGAACCTTCATAACAAGGCGTAACAGCAGTCGATCGTGTTCAACGGAAAGAGCGAGGGGAAATGGTTCCTACTCGTACCCTGTTCTTGACCTTTGATAGGGTTGATCTCCCTCTAAAGATCAGGGTGGGATAAGAAGTGAGAGGTTATACCCTATATACCTAACCCTCTGAGGTGCTTCCAATATCAGGGGTTCGGTCACACTAGTGCATTCTGTAAAGGCGTACCTACATGGTCAGCTGTGGAGACCGCATGCAAGAAAATGCATGTACATCACATCCAGCATGCGTTAATTGTAGCGGTGAACATCCATATAGTTCACGAGAATGCCCCCGTTATACTGAAGGGCGAGCTATTCAGGAGATCCGGGTTAAAGAAAAGGTATCCTTTTCGGAATTCCGTAAACGTCTTTGTATCCAAAAGCACATCTCCGAGATCATCGTCGGAGTCATCATCTGGGGAGGACTCCGACAGGCGAATGTCATCTACGTCGGTCGGAATTTCCAATTGCTTCGAGCCTCTCGAACCGAAGGTTGTAAAAGGAAAACGGTCCTCTTCCATAGAGGAAATAGAGTAGCAATTATCTGAACACGCTGCTGCATCTGTAGCAAAAAAGAGGCAGCATAAACCTGCAGAAACTAGCCCTACATTTAAGGCAAAGGGCAAATTGATCCAACCACGTCTAAAACCTACGTAATGTGCGTACTTATTTGACATACTCCATTACTATCGCCATGGCAATCCTTCAATGGAACATACAAGGTTTAAGAGCACATCAACCAGAACTGAAACTTTTCCTCAGTAAGCATAACCCCTTGATAGTATGCTTACAAGAGACTAATCTACGATCAAAGGACAAGTTTAAAATCAGACACTACACACCACTGAGGTGCGATATTGAAACAGAAGAGGGCATGCCTACTCACGGGGGCACTATGATGACTTATTTGTAGGTCCGTTAAAGCTACAATCTGACATACAATCTGTAGCAGTACGGATTAAGCTAACATCAATCAAATTTTGCATTTGCAATGTATATGTACCGCCATCAGATGAGCTCTTGTTAACTGTCCTTGAAGATCTGGTTTCCCAGCTTTCATCCCCATTTCTTATAGTGGGAGACTTTAATGCCCATCACCCACTTTGGGGCTCAAATCGGGCATGTTCGAGAGGCAACCTCATTGCTAAATTCTTGGAAAACAATAACTTGGTCCTTCTAAACACCGGAGAGTCAGCGTTCCTTTCAGACGCCTTTAATACCTATTCGGACATTGATTTGGCAGTGTGTTCAAGCCAGTTAGCAGTTTCATTAAAGTGGAATGTCCTCTCTGATTTACATTCAAGCGACCACATCCCATGTATTCTTAGTCTCTTACCACAGGATATATCTCCCTAGCGTATCCCTAGATGGCACTTTGATCAAGCCAACTGGAACCTTTACACCCAGTTGGCTGTCTTTGATTACGGCGAACACGATTCTGTGAATGATTTAATTGATTATCTCACAGAGAAAATTATTTCCGATGCCGAACAGTCTAATCCACGTTCGGCTACCCAACCCGGTCGAATTCCTGTCCCATGGTGGAAATGCAGCCGGAATGCTATTCGTGCTCGTAGACGTGCTCTAAGGGTATTCCAACGACACCCTATCCTAAGTAATCTAATTGAGTACAAGAAAGCGCGTGCAAAGTCCAGGCAAATAATTAAGGATAGCAAAAAGACCTCGTGGAACAACTTTCTATCATCTTTTAACAGATGTACACCTTCATCTGTTGTATGGGATAGGTTGAGGCGCGTGGCCGGAAAATCAACCCACTTGCCAATCGCTGGTCTGAAAACTACTGCAGGAGTTGTTGTTTATCCATTTTTCGTGGCTAACACCTTCGGCTGTGCTTTCGCTGAGGTTTCTAGCCCAAGTAATTATGCTCCTGAGTTTATCTCAATTAAGTGTCAGGTAGAATCTCAAAGTTTCGTGTTTAGTTCCAGAAACCTTGAGGATTACAACCGCCCCTTCACCTTGGCAGAGTTAGCACACGCTCTTTCATTATCGCGACTGACAGCACAGGGACAGGACGGAATCCACGTTCAAATGTTACATCTCTCACCTGAAGGTAAGGCATTCCTGTTCGAGGCCTATAACCGTGTTTGGGTTGATGCCACGCTTCCTGACAAGTGGCGAGAACCCACCATTATACCTACCTTGAAAGCTGGAAAAGGACCGTCACCTCCTTTCTATTTACCATCTAATTTCCCTCACCAGCTGCGTATGCAAGGTGATGGAACACATCGTAAATGGGCGGTTGGTATGGTAGGTGGAAACGCACAACCTACTGAATAAAATCCAGCGCAGGGTGCTACGTACTCTGCACACCTGGAATATATGTGGACGCCTATCAGTCTTCCTTCGGGAATTCTTGAAAAACCGCGTATTTCGGGTAAGGGTGGCTCGGTTTTTTACGAATCTTTTTATTCAAGAGAACGGTGTACCACCGGGATTGGTACTAAGTGTTAAGTTGTTTGCTATTGCGATTAATTCTATCTCGAAATGTGTACCTCCGGGGACCTGGTAATCCCTATTTTTAGGCGACTTTAACGTCTACTGTACATCTCTGCGCACACCGTTCTTAGAGCGCCGTCTACAGTTCACCTTGGACGACCTTAAGAGTTTCCCGCCACGGTAGCGTGGTGGTAGCATGTCTGCCTCACGTACAAAAGGTCTCGATTTCGAATCTCGATCAGAGTGGTTTACCTGGATAAGGTTTTTCAGGGGGTTTCCCTTATCTTGAAATACGAATGCCGGGTAAGCTTCATGGACCCCGGACTCAGTTGAGCATATATTCAGCCATTCCATTCTATGTCCGATATGACTTAACGTTGGAGGACGTAAACTACAAACAAACAAACAAACCTTAAGAGTTGGAGTTTAAAGAACCGCTTCCGATTCTCCGCTGAGAAAACAATCTGTGTTAACTTCTGGCGTCAGCAGGGTCGACTATCTCCAAGGCTCCGGCTAGGCGCTAATCTACTACCTTTTGCAGATGAGACGAGATTTCTTGGATTGATATTTGATAGAAAACTTAGTTGGTCGTCGTATATCGCATAACTGAAACCACGATGTGACCGATCTTTATATATCTTGCGGGTACTAAGTGGAAAATCGTGGGGAGCGGATCGTACAGTGTTATTGCGAATTTATCACGCACTCATCCGTTCCAAATTAGATTATGGTAGTATCGTTTTTGACTCAGCACGGCCATCTGTGCTGAAGAGATCCGATACAGTCCATAATTGTGGTATACGTATAGCGGTTGGGGCATTTCCAACGAGCCGAGTTATAAGCCTGCGTGCTGTGTCTGCAGAACCTCCTCTACAGTACAGGCGCAACATGTTATTAGCAAATTATGGCTGTGGACTTAATTGCATGCCCACATATGCATCGTTTACGCCGTTCTTTAACACCTTCATGGACGTGCGTTATAGGAATGATTCTATTAAACCAAAGCCACCTGGTTTCCGTTTCCGGGAGCTCCTTATACATCTTGATACTGAAATGCCCAAAATGTGTCATAGGCGGGAGAGGACATACCCTCCTTGTTTGTGCAGAGCTTCCTACGTTGATCTGGGCATGACTAAATATGATACACCTACCATGTATATGTCTAGTATCCGCAATGTTTCTTTTTTAGAATTTTATCGTGATATGAGGACCATTTTATAATTTATACTGATGGCTCCAAGAACTCAAATGGTGTTGGTTTTGCTTACGTGTGTGGAACCGAACCGTTAACATTCGGATTCTAGACTAGCACTTCCATTTTTACTGCAGAGCTTTATGCAATATTCCGGGCAATTTTACACGTACGTCAACGAAAGTTGGGGGACTGCGTAATCCTGAGTGATTC
This sequence comes from Mantis religiosa, assembly GCA_030765055.1. NCBI lineage: Eukaryota > Metazoa > Arthropoda > Insecta > Mantodea > Mantidae > Mantis > Mantis religiosa. The sequence continues at coordinate 244,552,119 of CM060948.1, forward strand.
CCTCAGTGCACTTCAAAGCCTACGGCAGCTGTACAGCTACCACCCTGTTGTGCAGCGTATCCAGGATGCCCTCCAGGTTTTACACGCTTCTGGCGTTATCGTGGTGTGTTCTCGGATCCTTGGTCATGTAGGCTTGCGGGGGAATGAAATAGCGGATATTGCGGTGAGGACGGCTACCATGAAACCCAGGGTTCGAGTACCATCTGTGACATACTGTGACATGACATACTGTTCCATATGGAAGCGGAGCATAATGTTCGTGGACGGTTAGAACGTGCGCCTACATTTCACCAGTGTCCTAACTGCCCATTTGAAGATAACCAAAAGGGGAAGCTGACAAGGCATCTGTTGTCGTGTAGTAAGAAATATAACCCAGAGCGTAACCAAGAACCTCCTCCTGATTAGGGACCTCCAGCAAAGATTTTTAGTGTTTCACGCAGCCGTCCAACAACTATGGGATTGTTTGCAGCTGCATATCATACCACCTCTAAGAGCATAATTTTACCATTGAATGATACATAGGAACAAGTTTGAGTGAGAAAATGAATACTAAATATACATTAAATGAAATATTGTAATTTTCAATAGAATAGAGTGTTCATCTTATATTTGTAATCTTTTGAATATGTTACTTCAAAATATTGTGTTAATGTCTGTATTTCATATCAATTTTTTTTCTCAAATGTGAAAGTGTTTTGCAATGCACTTTATTATTAAGTTTTTTGTATTAACTGTCAATTCTTTTGTCCTCAACAAAAATGAGAATGCTAGTAACCCTGCTTGTAATTTCTAAAATGGTAAATTTGTGTATGTCAAATCTAGGCAGTGCGCACTATATTGTGACTTTGTGGGTTCGTGGAATAAAAAGTCCAATTACACCACTCAACAATGTTCTTTATTTCCACCGACTTACAGTTTAACACTTGCCAATTACACAAAATTACTTGCTGCACACAATTACAATTTACCCGTTCGTCCGTTACAACTTCCTTGTACTCGCGATTACATAAACTCCGATACTCATACACAGTTCGTACAGTCTTCCGTTGCACAATCCTTTCGTTCATTAACACGTCACTGACTAACTCTTACACCAAGAACTGCGACTGTCTCCTCGCTCACACTCACTAACCAACTGATTGACCAACTCAACACAGCACAACAACTGACTACACTGTCTGTCTGTCCCTCTTTATATAGGAATATCCCGACTTCTGGTGTTTACAAGATTGTTCTAGTAACAGAAAGATCGAGAACCAGGTGGAAGGAAAACAGACGCACAATTATGTTTCTTTCCGACCACTGGCTGTCACCACTATAAGACAAACGAGGGAGAGGTGTGGCTAACGCGGTCCTCCCCCCTGCCTTCCGTTCGCAGCTGGTACAGGGTGCTCCAGCGGTCCCGTTACAATATTGTTTTTCTTTTCAAGGGTACCCTTAATTAGGTTTATCTGTGGCCACACGCATTGTTTTCATATTTTTAATATGTGCACACATATTGGTGTTCTTTATTGTAATTTTAGGTTCATTTTTCAAAAACTTTGATATATTGTACTTGTAATCACAGCTTATTTTTGAATGTTTTGTATGTTATCTACTCAATTTGTATGTCACGTCCAACAACATTTCTTTACTCTGACGCGCTTGTAAAATTGTTTCAGTTTGGGTTAGTTGAATATCATTAGGAGCCCCAGCCATAACACATGTAGCCACTATTTACTGCAACTACAACAGTAATTGCTAGTAATCTGTGTACCATGTATGGTCATTCTCTACAGCACACTCACAATTGTCGGGTGGTGGAGGTGTTTTCCCGTTATCCCAGGTTCCAGTGGACACATATAATAAGTGTTAGCCGAGTAAGTGCCGACACCACCTTACGTGCTATAATCGTGTGTGGGAAATTGTTCCCCTGATTACAACAGACAAGTCGTAGAGACCAGTGGGATCAGGGTTCTACTTCGACCAACAGACATCTACAGTGAATAGTGCTAAAAAAGAAAACAGAAAAAAAATGGTGGTGCATCTATTTCAGTGGGGTTGTGTTGTGATTGTAATTTTGTTATTTTGTGGCTAAAATATCAAAGTAACAGTTGTATACTTGGGACTCCAGAGTTATAAACGGTGTTATTTTTCTAAAAAAATAATATTAAGGAAGCTTCCACAATCTGTTTATTTATGCATATTCTTTTCATTTTAAATTTTGTATGAATACAAATAATGGAGATCTTAATCATACTTTCAAAAGGTGGCATGATGTTCTATATTCTTTTAGAATCAACATACATTTTAAATTTATATATATGTGAAGAAAACAAACGTTTTTTTAACATGAAGAAACAAGATTATATCAGTCTAAATGTAATGTAACACTATTTCAACATTAATGTAATATTTTAAATATCAATGTATCGATTGATCTTTGGGGAAGCGAGGGAGAGATATCACAAATGACTGTCTTAACTACACTCTGGTGACTCAAGTAGTAGGTGTGACGTCACTCTCTCCCCTCCTTTATGACTGGATGAGTGGTCTTTGGGCGATAGACGGTCTCTCTTAATGTAACTTTTGGAGAAGCAACATGTGTAGGCGACTCCGCTACTGGACAGGTAAATGGTCGTAATGGCCGCCTTTGTAATCTGCTTGTTGTAATAAATATTCTTATTAAGTGAACTCCACATTTAATTAGCTTTACCCTACCTTTTTACCAATGAAAACTTTATAGAAAAATACCAACCTCTCGCTAAAGCATGTAGTTCTGTTCTGAGTGTTTGCTCCCGAATGTTCGACCTGACCACGTGTTCCTTAATATTCACAATCTCAGGCCGTCACATATTTGTGGAAGCGCCGGGTATAATTTTTTAAAGGTTCATTGTGAAAATTCAAATAAAAAGATCTTTCGTGATATGTAGAAATTGTGTATAAAAATGTAAGACCACGTGTTTTAAATTTCAGAAAATGCATCCAGTGTTCTCCTTTGGATTAAAGTCATCGACTCAGTATTCGGTGGTTTTCTTTGGCGAGTAAAATAGCTACATAAAATTTTGGAGTTTGTGTAGTAATGATTACTTCAGTGCCATAGTGTGGAGATTTATGGTGTATTTCACGTAATATTTTAAATAGTGTTCGTCAATTGCTACGATATTGAATGGTTAGTCTTCTGAAAGAATTTTTGTAATTTGGAGGTAATATTCTAAATTTTTTAATAATGTTTAGGATGACAAATTTTCAAAATTTCATTTAAGGTGTATTTGATAGAATGGTCAGATCGTGCTAAATTTGTAGTAGAAGCAATGCAGTTTATAAAAGTGTTTGGTTGGTTAAATATTACATTTCTCTGGAGTTTTAAAGTGAGAAAAAATGTCATTCTGGCTGTTCAATAGTAAAAGTCTGGGTATTTCTTGATTGATAAATGTGAATAATTTCAGTAAGTGCTTAGAACAACAAAGTTGAAAGTGTAATATGAAGGTAAATATTTTAATTCTTTTTGTGTAAGTTTTATTGGTGTTCTTGTGGGATCTGCAGTAGATTTTTCATAAAGCGCATATCATGTGGGTGTTGCCCAAACCTCCACAAATACTTCCTACGTTAACACATGACATGTATCTTGGCAAAGCTCCCTCCTTTATCGTTCCCTACGTATACGAAAAACCTCCCCTGAATCATTTGAAGGAATATGTTGACAGAATAGACAAACAGAAAACCAAAAGGGAAAGAACGAAAAGAAAAGGAAGAAGAGAAAGAAAAGAAAAAGAAGAGAAAGAAAAGAAAATGAAGAGAAAGAGGGAAAAGAAAAAGAGCTAAAGAAAGACTCAAGTGAGGAACAGGAAGGTAAAAATAAGAAGCTGAAAATGTGGGGAAGGATACAGAAAATGAAGCAAAGAAATATGAAACTGATGACACAGGAGAGAGCAGACATGAAGAGAAAGCTAAAACAAATGAGACTGAAGAACAACGGAGTGAAAATTCAAAGGCAAAAGATAATGTTGCAAATAGTGAGGAAACGAAAAGTACACCAGAAACCCCACAAACAGAAAGATCTTGACAACATAGCTGGTGCTGTTAAATCATGTACAAAATCAATAAATGACACGATGCTTGTAGAAGCAACTACAGCATGCCAGGCAATAAAAATAGAGAGCCACTATGCTGGGCAGTTATCCAATCAAAGTGGAAATGCATAGAACCCTGAATTCCTCGCACGGTATCGTGAACACTAGCAGGTTGGATGGAATGTCCAACGAGAAGATTCAGGAGAACTTTCATAACAAGGCGTAACAGCAGTCTATCGTGTTCAACGGATACAGCGAGGGGAAATGGTTCCTAGTCGTGCCCAGGGCAGGATATGAAGTGAGAGAGGTTAGACCATATATACCTAACACTTTGAGATGCTACCAATGTCAGGGGTTCGGTCGCACTAGTGCATTCTGTACATCACCTCCAGCGTGCGTTAATTGTAGCGGTGAACATCCATCAAGTTCACGATAATACTCCCGTTATATTGAAGAGCGAGCTATTCAGGAGATCCGGGTTAAAGAAAAGGTATTCTTTTTGGAAGCCCAGAAACTTCCTTGTACACACAAGCCCTCTTTAACTACCTGCCGTACCTACAGCTCTGTGGCGGCTACTCCGTCACCAAAACGTGAGATTGGTACGCAAACATCCGATATGAACGGGGCAGCTATTTCAGAGAAAGTTCTAGTGCCTAGATCGCCACCAAGAGCATCAGACTACTGAAAGTAAGAACAAGTCAGTGAAGTCGCCTTACAAAGCATCGACGTCTAGCAACAGGACGAATTTGCCCATTGTGTACCAAGCACCGGAGATAAAGTTTAAGACCCAGTATGATAGAACTGCCTTCCTGAAGGAAAACGCAAAGCCTTCTCCAGAAAAGTCCAAGAAGAGAAGTCCAAGAGCATCTCCGAAACCATCGTCGGAGTCATCATCTGGGAAGAACTCCGACCAGCGATAGTCATCTACGTCGGTCGGAATTTCCAATCGCTTCCAGTCTCTCGAACCGAGAGTTGTAGAAGGAAAACGGTCCTCTTCCATAGAAGATATGGAGTAGGAAATATCTGGCACAGTAGGAAATATCACAAACTAAGATCAGGTCGTCACATTATTTTATCAAACTCGTTATAGACAGCTTCGAGAAGTAAAAAATAAAACATGTTAGTACGTTAAAGGTACTTCAGTGGAAGAGGGGACAGTTAATATACAGAATTTTTCTGAATATGCTTGTGAGGGGATTTAGGTATCCTCTAAACGTGTTCTGCCTCGCGATCAACAGGTCCCGGGTCCTAATCTCGGCCAGGGTTAGTTACCTGGATAAGGTTTTTTCATTGGTTTTCCCTCATCATGTAAGACGAATGTCTGGTAACTCTAAGTTCCATTGACTCCGGACTCGTTTGAGCATCATTTCATCCATTTCGTACCTTGTCCGATATGACTAAACGTTGGAGGACGTAAATTACAAATGTGATGCAATAAAAATGTATTTCACATTAATGCACATAAATACTTTAAGTATATTTGTAGCATAATATTTCATCTGCCTGCCACAAGTAAGTACTAGTTTAGAGAGTTGGGTGTTACATTCATATGAGTTTTTCTACCCCTCCACAATATTCTTGCCGCTTCGATACAGTATCTACCTCAAGTTCAAGAGGCCCCGACGTCGGTGTTTGTACGTCGGAGAGGACGGTCGTGTTTTACCTGTCCGCCTGCTGCCGTGTAGCCTTCACATAGCACCGAGCGTGTTTATTTGTGATACGTTTACAGTCAAATAGTGCTGTTTTGCGAGTGAATATCTTACATATTTCTACTAACTTTTATTAGTAATTTCACTAGCTGTCATGGCTTATGCGGCACATGACACTGGCCAGTTAGTTCGCACATCTTTAAATGTGCTTAGCAATATGGACATTACCTCCCAATCATCAACTTTACAGTCTTCATTGTCAGAACAGATGGAGAGCTCCAGGTTCACACTAGAAATTACGTCATCGTATCCTCCACAACATCCACAGATTTCATTTCATCAAGCTTCATCACCTTCTACGCGCTCTGGTATAACTACTGATCTCAATGTAAGTAAATCAATTCTTCGGCCACCTCAGCTTCAGCTGACACAGCCTACTCACTCACTCGATTCCAGTGTACCGCATGATGCTACCATGGACATTGACATAGTCAAATTGTGCAGTCGCAACAGTCGAGATCAGCGCTCGCCGCCTTCTCACTGCGAAACTCAAAGTAAACGCCTTTGTATGGCACCATCTTCTGAGCAGTCCAATACCTCCCGTTATGCTTACGCTATTCCAACATCTAACCGATTCCATGCTTTATCTGAAAGCTCTGACCAGACAGATTCAGTTCCTAATACCGCACCCAAGGAGAAAGTTCCACCGATTTGTGTGCGCAATGTTCAGAATTACGAACTGTTCCTTCAAGATATCAATAAGTGTGTACTCCCAGATTTTCATACTGAGCTCCGAGGAGCCCTTATCAAAGTGTTTGCCTCTACTTCAACTGACTTTCGCCGTCTTACATCCTACTTTACTTCAATAAATCAAGATTTTTACACTTTAACAAAGCCAGCTGACAAACTTTTCTCAGTGATTATCCGCAATCTGCCTTGTTCCCTCAGTGATAAGGAAATTTATGATGAACTCATCGCCCTTAACTTTCCTGTCAAAAAGGTTACACGCCTGCTAGGAAGAAACAAACAACCTATTCCGATATGTTCCATTCAGCAGAAAAATACCGATGGAGGTAGGGAAATACTTAACCACACATGTTTGATGTACAGAGTTGTGTCAGTTGAACACAGACGTCGTAACACCGACCTGCCGCAGTGCACTCGATGTCAGCAGTATGGCCATACCAAAAATTACTGTCAGCTGACTCCTCGCTGTGTACGATGTACAGGTGATCACCATTTCTATAAGTGCAGCAAGTTACCTACTACGCCTGCTCAATGTGTCAACTGTGGTCAGGATCACCCGGCCAATTATCGGGGTTGCCCCCATTATCTAGAATTGAAACAACGCATCTCCCAGCGACCTCAAAGACAAGGTGCTCTCCGTCTATCAGCAGCTTCCCAGATGCGATCAGGTCAGCAACCTCAACCAATACAACCGCAGCAGTCATCACAACACTCCCAATCCCGGCAACCTCGCCCGCACCAGTCTCCGCAAAAAGAATCATCTCCTACCTCGGAGCAGCGTTCCTATTCTCAGGCAGTGAAGTCCTCTGCTTCTTCTTCTTCTTCTTCTTCTTCTTCTTCTTCTTCTTCTTCTTCTTCTTCTTCTTCTTCTTCTTCTTCTTCTTCTTCTTCTTCTTCTTCTTCTTCTTCTTCTTCTTCTTCTTCTTCTTCTTCTTCTTCTTCTTCTTCTTCTTCTTCTTCTTCTTCTTCCTCTCTTCGCCATCAACCTTGTTCTTCGTCTTCTCCCCCTCCACAAAATCAGGAATATAGCGTATCGTCTTCCTTCTGGTCGTTTCTCACTGACCCCTTTAGCAAATTTTGCTTGTTATTCCGCGTCTTTGTTAAACCTTTCTGCCACAATTAACCAAATATGCACGCTCACTATTCTTCTCTCAAGTACTTCATGATGGCAACCCGTAATCTGCTAACACTCTTCTAAATTGGAATTCTAATGGACTACGAGCTAAACGCGCTTCTTTCATTCATTTTCTTACGATGCATAATGTTGACATCGCCTGTATCAGTGAGATTCACTTACTTCCCAACGAAACCTTTACTGTTCCTGGATAAACAGTCCATCGACAGGATCGGATTGCTCCGACGTAACATTACTCACCACTCTATATTTTTACCTGGCCTTCCCGACCTTGAAGTGGTAGAAATTAAACTTCCTACAACCGATGGTAATGATCTCACTGTTATCAGCGGCAATAAGTCTCCTAACTGGAAACTAAAAACTACTTATTCCTCCTTGCTTTTTCCTGCCGACAGCAGCACCCTTGTTCTCGGAGACCTAAACTGCAAACACTCGTCATGGGGCTGACACTCTACTAATCCCAATGGCCGACGCCTTTACCACATATTGAACACCTGCGGATTATCTGTCTTGGCGCCTACAGATCCCACGTATTATCCTACCAATCCTCTTAATACTCCTGACATTCTCGACATTGGCATTCACAAGAATCTCCCTCTTCCAGCGTATATGTCTACACTAGCGGAACTTCACTCTGACCGCTGCCCAGTCTTAATTACCTTTCAACTGGCTCCGAACATATTTTCCTCAGCGCCGCGACTTATTAATGGGATAAGTTCCATGCTCAGTTGGATTTAGCGCTCCACCTTCACTTAGCTCTGAAGCTGACATAGAGCCTGCTATTAAGCACTTTACAGACTGCCCAGTCTTAATTACCTTTCAACTGGCTCCGAACATATTTTCCTCAGCGCCGCGACTTATTAATGGGATAAGTTCCATGCTCAGTTGGATTTAGCGCTCCACCTTCACTTACCTCTAGCTGACATAGAGCCTGCTATTAAGCACTTTACAGACCTATATGCCACTGTGTGCGAATTTCAACTATCTGCTCCAAGTGGACTCATATTGCTTCTTCCTTACCTGCGCCCATTCTTCAGCTTATCAATGAAAAGCACAGGATTCGACGCCAGTGGCAAAGGGAACGACGACCTTGGCTGCGTAGGAAGCTTAATGGATAGAACCGGCTAGTAAAAGTCGAATTGGACCGTCATCGCCTTGAGACCTACAAACGACAACTGGCAAGCATCTCTCCGAATAACCACACGCTCTGGGATGCCACTCGGCGACTTCTGCGAGAGCCAACTATTATACAAGCTCTGCGTACCACTGACACTCTCGTTACGGAGGTCAAAGCTAAATGTGAAGTTCTTGCAGACCACTTTGAAGGCACGTTTACACCAAACGCACCTCATGCTACTACCCCGAGTATAGAACAGCGGCTTGACGCTTTTCGACACCAATCAACTGTTCCCTGCAGAATCTCCTTCACTAGTCCTGCTGAACTTAGGCATTTAATTTGCTCTCTTCCTCCTAATAAATCACCGGGACATGACTTGATTCCCAATGTTGTGTTGAAAAACCTGACAAAGAAGGCCCTAGCACATTTGTCTTCAATCCTGAACGCTTGTCTTCGGCTTGGCTTTTTTCCTCACACCTGGAAATTGGCTCAAATCATTGTGTTTCACAAACCTAATAAACCTAAAGATCTCCCCGACAGCTATCGTCCGATAAGTTTGCTGCCTACCTTGTCCAAACTCTTTGAAAGTATTCTCCTTCGCCGTCTTCTTAAATATACCTCTGAAAACCTTATCATTCCACTCTTCCAATTTGGATTTCGTTCTAGACATTCTACCTCACACCAACTACTGCGTTTAACACAAACAGTAATTCATGGTTTTGAGCAACAAAGGCACACAGCCGCCCTGTTCCTCGACCCAACACAGGCCTTTGATAAAGTTTGGCATGAGGGGTTAATCTTCAAACTGTATAGCATTGGACTTCCACAGTATGTGCTCACTACCATTTGTAATTTTGTATCAAATCGCACATTTACTGTTCGCATTGGTGGCACGCAGCCCTCTCAGCGCCATATTACAGCAGGAGTTCCTCAGGGATCTATATTGGCCCCAATCTTATTTAGTATCTATACCTATGATCTTCCTGGCTTGGCCCCTACCTCCATAGCCGTATACGCTGATGATACTGTTTTATATAATTCCGACACAGATCTCCCTACAACTATTCACAGGCTACAAACCTCTCTTGACTGCCTCGTTGAAGGTTTGATACTTGGCGCATACGTCTTAACACTAAAAAGACCGCAGCTAAGATTTTTAGCTTACGTCGCATCTCCAACTCTCCCGAAATGCTTATTAAGCATGAATCAATTCCCTGGCTATCTCCCACCACCTCCGTCAAATACCTTGGAGTAATGCTGGACACTAAACTTACTTGGCGTGCCCATATTGACCGACTTATCTCATTGGCATCAGGACGACTTTCAAAACTCGGCCCGCTGCTTCAAAGACACACTCCTCTTGGGATTGAATGCTCTCTGCTTCTCTACAAATCTCTTGTCCGGCCACTTATCACATATGTTTTCCAGGTATGAGGTACGGCTATCAATACTCATCTCCGAAGGCTACAAGTCCTGCAAAATCTTTCTGCGCATCGCCACGGATGCCCCTTGGTACGTAAGAAATCAACAACTGCATAAAGAACTTGGTATCCTTCCTCTTCACCAGTACATACGTCAGATCGCCTCTCGCTTCTTCTCAAACCTGCCAGATGTTCCAGGAGCTGTGATGTACGACATCGGCGTACGAACCCGCCAACCCACACACCTGAAGGGACGACTCCCACAGGATCTCCTCCTTAGTGACTCTGAATGAAAAAAACTGTGAATATTGTTTCACAATGCCTGTTGTTCTTATCTCTTTGATTACTTGTTTTTTTTATTAACAGTTTTTTTCTCTCTTGTTTCACAGTGTTCAGTAGATAATAGGAGCCAACTTTGTTTTTCCTACATGTTATTATATAGTTCATAAAGATTCAATAGGTCAACAAGGATCTGTAAAGCATGTACTGCTGATCGAACACTGAATAAATTAAAAACGAAGTTATCTGAATAAGGTTTTCTTCGGGATTTTCCCTTATTCTGAAAGATGAATGTCGGGTAACTTTAAGCTCCATAGACCCTGGACTCGTTTAAGCGTAGTTTCATCTATTTCATTCATGGGCCAATATGACTTAACGTTGGAGGGCGTAAATTGAAAAAAACAATTATTGCAATGCATAATCTTCTATTTATGTTAAACCAGATAAACATTTAAGGAAATTTGAAGGATAGAGTCAACATGAAAAATTCAATGCCATGGCCAGGATTTGAACCACGGATCTCCTGGTTTCCGTCCAGTCGCTCTTAACCTTTGAGCTACCATGGCCAACGTGCTCTTCTGGTCTACCGGGGAAATATACGAGGCAATTGGAGAATTTAATGTCAGTAGACCAGAAGAGCACGTTGGCCATGGTAGCTCAAAGGATAAGAGCGACTGGACGGAAACCAGGAGATCCGTTGTTCAAATCCCGGCCATGGCATTGAATTTTTCATGTTGACTCTATCTTTCAAATATCTTAGCCTATATACGGCTAGTCCGGAGAAATGATTAATTTCCATCAATTAACTAAAATTTAAGGAAATATTTTATTGCATATTTTTATATGTACAGTGGAAATAGGAAAATAAGCAATAGTAAAATTTCTTAAAAGCTGGTCGCTATGTGATGGATTTCAAATTCTTTTCTCTATTCATAACGGCAGGAAAATAATGACTTCCCAATTAAAAGGGTGTAAATATTTTAAAACTGAAGCGAATAGCAGGGAATACTTGGGAAACGGATAACTCTACAATAAACATAAATCAATACGTGTTTTAATGATATCCACATATTGTGTATTTTCTTGCAGTTTACCAAGTTATACAAAATGAAAACTTCAGAGCTATTCCCAGAAAGTTCAGGATGTACATTTCATTTGTTATTGCAATATTTTTAACATATGGTATTTTAGTCAAAAACTTCGCGCTCGATTCTCATAAAATAAAAATTTTCTAAAAGTTTTCCATGTAAAGGGTACGCTGGGATGGGAGGACTTTCTTGAATATCTTTGTGCTTCATGTTTGTAAGACGTTGAACGTCAATACCAACTTTTGTATTTAACCGACTTTTCATGTTTCAGTTACGCTGTTTACAGGCACAGACGAGCGCGTGGTCCATTTTCTAAAAACTTTGTTGTATTAATCAGAGAAACTTCTGGTGAAGTCTCGGCAGTATTGAATTTTTAGATAGAATGCAATACTTTCTACCTGTGTGGGTAGAGGTGGCCACTGGGTGCACCTGACCGAGCACTTTGTTGACATCCCTCGCTCACCGGAATGTCACTTTCACATAAGCTGATCATCTCACACATTGTTTTGTTTTTTATCGACTCTTTCAGCATTCCAGCCTCCGGAAGGACCAGCTTTCGGAGTAAACACAGGGATGAGCCAAGGTAAAAGAAAGTAAGTATCACGCCAAGAATCGGAAGATGTTCGTCTTAATTTCACTTTCACCCTACGGGTTTGAGAATATGTGCTTCTCTAAAAGAAGATTACTCGGTTATTATTTCTTGATTAGCTTTGCTGCCAGTTCATATCTCAACAACTAGTTACTTCCGTCACTGAATGCCCTCGGTAACAACACCCTTCACTTTTTCACAGTCTTGGGCTGTAAAAGGTGAGCTAGCAACGTAAAGCACACGACCGATCACGCCTCACGATGACAGCTTGCCTTTTTATTATTTATTTCTCTCCGACAACAAATAAATAAAGGATTACAACAGTCTGTCATGTTGTTTCCAATTTTAGACTAACAACAGAAATCTGCACGAAACTTCTCTGTTGTTTGGCGGATCAGTACAAAGGAGAGGACTGTAGTATCTTGTTTACTATGGCACATATGTACCTTCTGAGATTAATAACATAATGATGACTATATAGGATGTAGGATCTTATTTTTTCAGCCCATATCCGCCATACTGCAATTGAAAATAATTAAAAGGTAACCACAATAAACTGTCATGGGTAGCCAGTCATTACTAATTGAATATGTGTTTCTTTTAATTAACTTCCTCCAGTGTTGCCATATAGGACGAAGAATTAAATGGATGTAATGATATTCCAATGAGCCCAGGTTCATAAAGCCTCGAGTTACCTGACATTCATGTTTCAGGAAAAGAGAAAACCCTTGTAGAAACGGCCTTATACAGAGAACTCGTCCTCACAGGGATTCGAACTCAGGACTTCTTGAACATGAGACAGTTGAATATATGTGGCTTCATTTGTTTTATTTATGGACGGAAGCATAACATAGTGAAATTGTCTAATTTTTCTTACTCCACTACCTAGAATAAGTATGGGAAGGTTATATTCCACCCAAATGTTGAGTATCGGGATTTTACCTGAAATACGTGTTTTGAGAAACTTGACTACAAAAAAAAAAAAATAGATAAAAGTCTGTGTGTGAAATAGAGATAGAGAACAGTGTAATTCAAAAGTGGCATTTAAGCTCACCAACTTCCAAGGTTCTGAAACAAAGATTTTCAGAAAAATGCGCCTACCCTACACTACCCTTCACATGAAATATATTTTCGAAAATTGTGCTTTTCTTAAGGATACCTATTGTTGAAAATTTGAAATCTTGAACTAATAAGGCTAGATTTTAGATTTATACCACAGATGTAACTAAGTGCAAATATGATACAGCCCAAAGTTTTTCAATTTCACCTTGATGCTGAGGAAAATATGGTGAAATTTATTTATTGTTGGTTACGTCATCTAAGAAGTCCTTTGCAACATAATAACTTATATTTTGGTCTAATATTTTAACAACAGGTTCCCAATATATGCATTTTTTAAATTTGCCCCAGGTTTCTCAATGTGTCACTAAACTTAACTCCAGAAATTATTTAAGCTATGAATATGGCTTTTTCGTCTAAAAGTTGAAATTTTTGAGTTTTGAAGTAAAGAAAGTGTGCTTAAATGCATGTCACAACAAAATCCAGGACAATTTCCATTCGTTGTATCTGTATGAACGTGTGTAGCAAGTTTCATTAGTCTAAATGCTGAAATGTTCAGTAACGAGTAAACAAGGATAGAGAATTAGAATTTATATCTAAGACTAGCACTCACGTAACCTTCAAACTAGATTGGAGTATTTAAAAATGGCTTGCGGATGCTAACTAAGCATTCTTTGGATTCAGGAAGGCTTATACTATTTTATAGATTAAAAGAGGAAAAGGTGATTTTTTGAAAATGTAATGGAATTTCAGTCACACATATCCTTAAAAATGGCACTAATGGCTTTAATTCAAGTACACTATATTTAAACTATTTTCATGACAAATTAAATGTAGGTTTTCAATTTCCTGGGAATTTTGCTCAGAAGTGCTCCTCATTCTAAATAACATTTGTATAACTGGTGAACCTCAAGAGATAGACAAAATCTTGCTAGACAAAAAATGCAGATCTTGTCAAAACACCCAGTTTATATGAAACATTGTGTGTGTATGTGTGTGAACCATTTCGGAGATATACCTTTAATTTGTCTGAAATTTCAATGCTAAACGTTCCTTAAATGGGAAGTCGCTATTCATTTTCTTCACCCAAATTGCAAATGTTTTTCTGGATTAACAAGATTAGGAGTAGGATTACTAGAAGGGGATTCGGTACGTCGAACAGTCATGGTCTATTGTGGGGCATCTCCGGGAGGAAGGATGAGACGAGAGAAGACAGAGAGTGGCCGTGCCAAGGAGCCACGACAGTGCAGAGTGCAGGGTCAACTGGTAGCAGTACCTTTATGGACCTCATTAAAGTACACCTGTTCATTAAATTATTGGTGTTCGACCAATCAAAAGTAGCTACGTGACATTGTGAAAGCGCAGGTATCGATTATTCTGATTTCGATTCGCAACGGTACTAGCGCCAGTTTAGAAAAAAGTAAAAATATCTGACACTAGTAACAGTGACATTGAACTTACAACTCCAGAAATTACGGCAAAAGCACTCAATGTTAAGAATAACATGTTTCCATAAGTCAATAAAGATGTACGAGCAATTGTATTCAGAATTTATGGATTGCAGAACATCAAAAGTTATAAATTTGTTCTCAGAAAATGTATTTCGAAGAAATACAACTGTCGCAGAAAGATATACTGAAGAATCAGTACAGAATAAAATCGAAATTTCAAACACAATACTAAAATCAGTAGAAAAAGAAAGCACACAAATTAACATCAATTTACCTTCAACTTCAACTATTCAACAAAGCTCATTCTGGCAAATTCATTTCACTAATTGTACAATAAATAACCTATATTTGAAATAAAGTCAGTTCTGTTTATACTATCATTAGCATTAATTGCAAATGATATTTCAATAAACTACATTTGTTCCAGTTTTTCTATACTTTCATTTAGGTTAAACTGTGTCACACGTTAACAGCTGTTGACAGGGAAGTAATCAATATTTATGCGCTCGCGTACTAGGTACTACGTCTCACTTTAGATAAAGGAATAACGATTTTAACATATCACTCAAAACAGAAATAAATATCTTGAAATAAAACCTTTAAGTTAGATACATGATCGAACATAAACAGTCAATGAAACTTGACTATAATATTAATTAAAACGCTCGTATCATAATTTTTAACCTTGCTTCGCTCTTCGTTCGCTAGGTTAATAATAATATTCGCGCTTTAATTACTATCATTATAGTCTTGTTGTATAATGTATTATTATTAAATTATGTCAGTCTTTAGTTTATTGTAATTATAATTTTATACTAATTTGCCATAGTCCAATATTCTCTACTCTTTTTTATTAACATATATAATTTTATACTAGTTCAGTAAATTAATTTTTATTAATTCTCTTCATCACTTGTTTATTAAATCGTTATACCTATACGTATTGTTTTAAATTGATTAAGCTTATTAGTTTTATTTTAAATCACTTAATCACTTCTTTATTCCACAATTCAACATATTTCTTTCATCAGCACCAAACTTGTCAAGAGAAGCAAGACGAAAATTACGACTTCCCATTTGAGAAATGTATTTATAAGTATCGTAAAATTCAGAGAAAACAAGTAATATCTCCGAAATGACTCACCACACAAAAAAGTGTTTTGAGTATAAATTTAGTGCTTTAAGCAGCCCTACATTTTTGTGCAGTAAGATTTTGTGTAACTTTTATGTTTTTACTTTTATGTACAGGTCATCCAAAATGAAGAACTTGTCAGAAAATTCAAGATATACCTACACTTTATTTGCCATGTCATATTTTTATCAAAATTATTACAGCCTTTTTGAGAAAATTAATTCTTTTTTTCGAAAAAAATATTCCATGTAAAAATAGTCTACTCTGGGCAGAATTTTCTTGAAAGGATGCTGAACTTAAATACAAAGTTCCTATTTAACTGGTTCTTTTTCTCTGAGTTTTCGTTTTATTCAGATTTCAAAACATGTATACGCAACAAAATCTCTGTATCATCGAATTTTTGATTGGAATGCAGTACGTTCCCTGCCTATTATGTACATACGTGATAGAGATAATAAAATGCAGAGCATTGTCGGTAGTCCATGACAGCTTGGATGCTCTTTCTGATTAAAAATTTGTTCAGGGTGGTTGGAGATTACCAAAGTTTCTTAAATGTAACCAATGTTGCTCTACAAGTGACAGGAGAATATCATTTTAGCAATACCCATGTTGGCTCTAGTAATGGAGTGGATAAATTATTTACTACTCAACAAAATATTGTCCTGTATTTCTTTACTTTTGTATCACTTGCCTGTATCCACACACTTGGTGCTACGTTAAATATATAAATAAAACATAAATAAGAGCAAGCCTCAGTCGTTACCATGGTAACGTCTGTGAATAACCTGTGAAGTTACCTTCATTCAGAATGAATTTTGTGTTACTGTTAAATTGTAAGCAGTAAAATGAAACATACTTCAGAGGAAACGTAGAGCTCATTCAGCTTTGAAGCATTACCCGCTTATGAAATATATTTTTCTTGCGTATTTCAATTTCGTTTCAGGTTGAACTGTTATGCGACATCTATAAAGGGAGTTACATGATTCTTCCTTTACCCCGCATATGCTCAGTATTAAATGCCCATCCTGCTCAGTTATCTACTACTTATAGTCCAAATATAAGGTTAGGAATAACATGTTATATTAATATGCATTATATATTACACGGCGTAGGAAGTCGTGAATGGTGCTCCTCTTGAGCTACTCTAGTCTCCATGGAGACTATAGAATGATATCAATTAAATAAATATTATGTAACATCCAATAACTTCCTTCTACTCGTTTTTCATCAAACTATAATTAAAAAGCTTATTCTACTCTCTACCGCACGTTGAATGAGATAAACATTTATAGAAATATTTTTCCTGCATATTTCCTTGTAGGTACAATGAGAATAAGGGAATGCAGTAGCTTTAGCCGGTCCGGCGCCGTGGCGTGGCCGGCTAAGGCAGCATGCCTTGTTCCCTGGCCGCGGAAAGCAGCCCGGGTTCGATCCCACACATGGGGGCCTACTCAACATCGTGAGGAGTTTGCGCTAGATCAGCAGCCCTGGTCACGAAAACCAACGTTCCGGCTGGGGATGCCGAGATGCTGACCACATCTCCTCTCCGTATCGGTTGGATGTTTGCCCTCCTCTGCCGTGCGTAAGTGGGCATGAGGTGGGCAGTCGGGTTGGTAAGCCTTGGTCCTCCTAGGGCTGTCGCACAAGGGTTTATTATTATTATTATTATTATTATTATTATTATTATTATTATTATTATTATTATTATTATTATTATTATTATTATTATTATTATTATTATTATTATTATTATTATTATTATTATTATTATTATTATTATTATTATTATTATTATTATTATTATTATTATTATTATTATTATTATTATTATTATTATTATTATTATTATTATTATTATTATTATTATTATTATTATTATTATTATTATTATTATTATTATTATTATTATTATTATTATTATTATTATTATTATTATTATTATTATTATTATTATTATTAGTAGTAGTAGTAGTAGTAGTAGTAGTAGTAGTAGTAGTAGTAGTAGTAGTAGTAGTAGTAGTAACTTTAAGCGATAGTCAAGTATTTTATCAACTTTGCATGACTAGGAGAAAGGAAAATAAAAAAGAAAACTGGAGTAATGACTTCCCCTTTGAGAAGTATAAATATTGAAACATTCAAACCAATAACAACGAATATTTCGGAAATGGCTAACTAGAAAAATTATTTGACTTAAATTGTGAGCATTAACTGGATCTGCGTTTGTATTAGTGGGATTTTGTGTATATCTTGGGGTTTACTAGTTAAATAAAGTCATCCAGAATGAAGAGAATTTCAAGTTATATAAAAAAAAATTCAATAAATACATGTCATTTGTCATGAAAATACCTTAAAGCTTAAACTATGATATATTAATCAAAATATATATCATATATATTGAGAATATCGAAACTTTAAAAAAATCTCCATGTAAAGGGTCGTTTGGGGTGGGAAATTCCCTTTAAAATCGTTGTGTTGCATATTCAGAAGATGCTGAATTTAAATATAAGTTTGATGTTTAACCTACCTTTCGTTTTTTATTATGTTTACCGAAAATGCCTCTTGGGCTATTCAGAGAGTCAAAAACATGCATTTTGGATGATATCTATAATTTTTTATAGAATCTTGTTGAGAAAATAAGAAATGAAGCACTAAAACAAGTGAAATATCTGAACTACATGTGATTAGATTAGATTGATTTGCGTTCAGTGTGTTCACTTGTAGCCACAAAGAAGTGTGAACAATGAACATGTCCAGAGGTATACAGTTTATTAGCATATATACAGTTCAATTATCTTGAGGTGGCAGCTGAGTAAAGATGCACATTAAATGAATTAGTCTATTACCAAACCTGCAAGGAGAGTGAGGATGATCTCTACGTGTGGAGCAGTTCATGCGTGCACCATCAATGGCTCCACATGTAGAAATCATCCTCACTCTTTTTCCAGGTGTGAATGTGCATCTTTACTCAGCTGCCACCTCAAGATAATTGTACTATACTTGAAAATATAACAAAAGAGACACAATATAAACAGGCAATATGGAAAACTAGGCAGGGATAACTATATATGATACAAAAGCACATTTTAATCCACTTTCATTTGGGTTTTGCCATACGTCTCAACATTTTTGTAACGGATACCATTTATTGTCATTTCTTAATACACAATACATTAAAATAGCTTTAGAACATGCAACAAAGATTTATTGGTAATAATTTGTTATTGGAACAGTTAAATTCCACTTACAGAGCTACATAAGCATTATCAGGATAATTTGTGTTTGAGATAATCTTGTACAGAATAAGATGATTTTGAGCATAGGTACTCTCTAGCAGCATTTTAAAAGCATCGAAATTATCAGTTTTTTCTTTAAAATCGTTATAAAGAACGTGATTGTTTGTAATGCACATCTTTCTGGAAGCAATAAAGTAGCACTGGGATAATGGATATTATGCTTTTGTGTAGTTTTATAATTTGTTATAAACGAGGCCCGATTGCATACAAAGAATTTTATAATCGAGAATATATACATGCAGTACAGGGTAAATATCTTATAACAGGGTAATTATTCTTATAACCTTCATTTGCATAAGAAACAAGAATTTTTTTTACTTTCTATATGATATTACATATGAATATCAGAGAGATTCAATAAAAAAGTATTTAAAATTTCAAAACCACTAAGGGATACGATATCAAAATGTAAACCTGCACCAGTGACTATCATGTGTTATGAAGCCGAAACGGCCGCAATTAAATCTTTAAGGAACATAAATGGCTGCACTCCTAAAGCAATTAAAATATGTAATTTAGATAACAAAATCAGGGATTATAAAATGAAAGATCATGTCTCTGGAAGACTAGAGAAGAAACTGAGCGTACAAATCTCAGCTGAAGATTTGGAAGACAGCTGAAACAAATCTCTCTGATTTATCTTAAAGGTGACCAATGATGAACTCTACACACAAGGTTGTTGTCAGTTACGTATAAGATTTCATTCTTAAAAATTTTTGGACGTTTTTAGCCTCGGTTCGAAGGCTCGTAATTACTAAATACACCCATTTCAACAAATTACAAGTGTACCGACAAATTGTCTTCCACTTCCTGTAGTAGGTGTATAAAATGAATTGGATGCGGTTCATGCGTGCGGATGGACAAAGCAACACTAATTAGTGCTCCGTAGTGGTGTACGCACCTGGAAAGGAGGTGTCAAGAAGTTGATTACATCAAAGGAGATGATGAAGTCTAAAACGTGAGCGGTACATTAACAATGGCACGCAGAACCACTCTTCTGTAAGAAATGCGGAAAACGATTCAGAATTATAATTAAATTATATACGTATTAATAACGGAGTGACATGCTTTTATATATGCGCATAGTTCATGACGAATTCTACATTAGTTACGATCTTTCTACGCATTTTGCTTGAATTTTTAGTTGCCCTTAAACTTAAAGCTTTAATGTACTAATCAAATGCCAAAAAATGTTTTATTTTTCAACTTTATTGATTATTTCTTTATTAGCAATTGTTAAAATTGCCTAACGTTTTCATAAAAAAAATGTCAATAAATTATTATAGGGTAAGACATTCGTGTTGCCAAATGCTTAGCAATTTTCCACCTTCCTTTCATATTTGTTTGCCTTTCTCTCTTGCGACATGTATGCACACCTATCAAACTTGACGCTGCCATAAATCAGGCTTGCAGCTAGAGGTTCTGAGTTCAATTCAAAGTTGTATTTATTTCTCTACTAAGAAATTATAGTAAGTAGCGCAAGTATTGCATTTCTTTGAAATATGTTACACAAGTATGCCATTTCATTCAATGATGCCACACTCTTTTCAAGGAAATTTCTACGCCAGAAACTGTCCTTTATTTATATAGATAATTGTTTCGTTATATTTTACTTTCTCAGAAAATTTTTTTACTAATTTTGATTAAAACGCTATATCTTAATATATTTATACGACCAATACAATGTATGTGTGTCGAATTTTCTCCGAATAGTCTCTTTAGAATGAAAACTTTGCATAATTACTAAAGTTAACTTTTTAAAAAACCTTTACACAAAAACTAGGTCTCAACAAAGCACATAGTTTGCCTCATCAGTTTTTTTTAGTATTAACCTCTTCTAGAGGTCCTTTGTTATTAATTTTAATGTTCAAATGCTTACACATTCTTTCAAGGGGCTACTCGCTGTTTCTTTTGTCTTGTAGTCATTCAAGGAGCGCGAAAATCGAAATAAAATTTTAAAATGATACATTGTAAAAGTTTTAGTCACAGTTACAACAGCAATAGCGGGAAATGTGTTACTCTCACATAATATTTAGTACCCATTATAGATTATTATTGTGTAACTTCTACACCCATCGTTTCAAAAGCATGGTTTATCTTCCACGCCATGTTAATTGAGGTAAACCATTGCAGAAATACAGCACACATTTTGTAGAAAATACAATGCGAATAGAGGAAACAGAATTGAAAAACAGATGTGGGCCGATATATGCTGGATTTGAAATGTCACACTCTTTCCATTACATTAGGAAAAACAACTGAATTGTGGCAGAATTTTTAAAAATCAACAAAAGTATTGAAAACTTCAAACAAATTAAAACAAATATATAGCAGATGATTGATGCCACATAAACAAAATTATACCAAACTCCTTCCAAGGAGTTCACAAGCCATTCCCAAAACTTTCAATATGTAATGATTTTATTTGTAAGGTGAATACTTTAAACTATACACATTTTGTTCAAAAGCGTTACAGCAGACAAAACATATTGAAAAATATTTCCATAAATTTTGGGACGGGGACTTTGTTGAAAATCTTTAAATCGCATTTCTGGACGAAGCTGAAACTAAATACTATATGTAATCGATTTTTCGTCTTTGACTTAAACTGTCTACAGACGGGCTGACCATTTGGTAAACATTTTTATTTTATATAGGAGGCCGCAAAAGAAGTATTTTTAGTGACATTTCACCATCGAACTTTTGTGTGGAATACAATACTACTATTTACCAAACGAGGACCGAGAGGGGTAGCTCAGGCGGTTTCATTTGTGGCTCGCATTCGGGAGGCCCGGGTTCGATCCCATAACCGATCTACCTGACTTATGGGTTTTTCGGGATTTTCCCGGGTCGGCAGGCGAATGCTGGGCAGGTTAATTACATCCTTCGAATATCCTGGCCCTCCATTTCATCTCCATTATAATTTCACATCATGTCTCATCTGATAGTCTCTTTCAGGGTAGAAGTGTCGGAGGGTGTCTCGGTGCTTTCGTGACTCCTTGGGTCGGCCACCCTCTGTCTCCTCTCGCCTCATCCTTCCTCCGGTGTGCTCTACTTCGGGCGTATGTACAATAAAAACAGGTTTCCGTGCCGAATCCCCACTGTAGTACCTAATCTTAATCCTACCAAACGTGGTGTTGCCGCGGTAACGTATGTGACTCATATTCGAGAGGTCTTGCACTCGATCCCCGGCGACCGCGCAATATAATTTGTTGTTTTTGGTTTCTTCTTATCCTAAACAAAATGCTGCGGTACTTACGATTTATTTTACATAATATACCTTCATTCCACTTCCTTATCATCTTTTAGGTAGTACATGGGGTACCGGACAGATGGAGCGGATGTTTGCGAATTTTCTTCCTGAAAGCATACCTCGAAGTTGATAAGGAATTGGAATATAAATGAAGGAATGAAAATCGTTATATGAAAGTGATAAGGAGAATTGAAGTCAGAGTGCCTGAACTGGCGGGGCATTGAATTCGACACCTCCTGAATGCTAGATACACACGTTACCGCAGCACCACTTCGCTGTGTCTACTCACTGTTGCTCAAACAATGCTTATAAACCTTATTTTTATATATACTTCAAGCTACTCGAAATGACATTTGTGGTCATGGTTTTAGTGTGCATCCCCCTGTTGACACAATGGAAATAGATTTAGGAAATAGTTAAAGTCCGTTATCTTTCCATGACCAGGATATGAAAAGTGAAACGAATAAATAAATCCTATTTGAGAAAATCGATGTTGGAAAATTTAAACCAATTACAAAGCATAATCTCTAAAGGCGTAACTGCGTAAAAATGTTATTTTTCCTAAATTGTGTGCTTAAAATCTACATTTTTGTGTAGTAAGATTTTATATGACTCTTACGGTTTACCAGTTACACAATAGTCATCCCGAATAAGAGGTTTTTTCAAAATGTTTAAAATACACATTTCCTTTGTCATGTCCCAAACATACGGTACTTTTATCAGAAGCATTATAGCCATTTTAAAGCCCGCCTCGGTAGCGTGGTGGTAGCGTGTCTGCCTCACGCTCAAGAGGTCCCGAGTTCGAATCTCGGTCAGGGTGAGTTACCTGGATAAGGTTTTTCCAGAGTTTTCCCTTATCCTGAAGGATGAATGTCGGGTAACTCTAAGCTCTATTCACCCTGGGCTCATTTGAGCATCATTTCACCCATCCCATTCATCGTCCGTTATGACTTAAAGTTGGAGTACGTAAATTACAAAAAAAAAAAAAAAAAATAAATAAATAAAATAAAATAAATAAAGCTATTTTAAAGATCATCAAAAGTTTTGAAACACCTGTCCACGTAAGTGGTAGTTTGGGGTGGGTGAAGTCTTTTAAAAATAAAAGATCTTTGTATGTCAATCTTGGAAGAAGCTAAAATTAAATGAGTTGGGTGCTTAACTTCTCATTTTTTGACTTATACAGTTCACTCACTCACACACACGCGCGCGCACACACATTCAAGCCCGGGAGGAGCATATTCTAAAATGCTTTTTTCTTATTCTTGAAAGTCAAAATTTGAATTTATAGTGAAATTTCTGACCCAAAATTTTGGGATGGAATGCATTTTTCTCTATCGTACTATGCACATGGTAAAGGAAGTAAAAATTCGAATTAGTTTCCGACTTTTTTATTTTAATTTACTCCTCCAATGATAAGACATATAGGAACAATGAATGAAATGGGTTAAGTGGTGTTCAAATGAGCCCAGGGTCCATAGAGTTTAGATTTACGAGACATTCATATTTTAGGATAAAGGAAGCAGCTGAAAAAGAAAACCCTTATTCAGATAACTCCTGATGTGGATTCGAATTCAGGACCTCTTGAATATGAGGTACACACACTACCATCAACGCTAAAGTGGCGGGATATTCCAAACATCTACTGTAATGCCACAAAAGTAAATATACGTTAAGAAACAAGATATTTATGAAACAAAGAGAAATTTGTAGGCATAATAAACGATTACCGAATATTTTAATACACCTAGGCCCTGCAGTTAGGCATTTTGTTTGTTTTACTTTGAAATTGTGGTCCATTAAATGGTTATAAAAGGAAGTGCTAAAACATATTTGTTATTGTTACAATGACCTCTCGCTATTAACTGAAATTGGTGATGGGTGTGATGAAAATTGTTTGGCATTGTCTCAGTGTTTGGTAACAGCCCAGTCTTCCCTACACATCAACAAAGTTTGAACAAAACCGTAGGAAGTAACATTGGTGACCGGTTGTTTGGAGAAGATACCATTCCTGTTTGTGTTACAAAATAATGCAGAAATTCGTGAGATAGGAGATTGTATGAAACCTTTAACCGTGTGCTTCCTATGCTCCATAAAGTAACCTTTATTTAAACGAAGCTTCCTCTCCTGCTATTAAATCGCATCCTATGATGATGCTAGGTTGGGAAAGCCCTCATTTCACGTCAATACCACGGCATACTCGATACCTGCTGGCATTAGGGGAGCATCAAATTATTTATAATTAACCCGGACGAGAAGTGAATCATGATCCACACGTGATGTTATCCCGCAGCGGTCAGGAGTAATTAGAAAATATGAACTGCATATTTCTTCAAGGTGTCAGATGCATGTAGTAATGAACCTTTTTAGTTTGTAAAGACAGTGCAACCACGTTACGATTGCATTACTCTGTTGACAGGATAATAGAAACTAAACACTTCACAACAATGTAGAATTGTCAGTTACAAAAGATGAACTGGGAAGAAATACAATAAGATTTTACATGCATGTGACTTTTTCTAGCCACTATCGTTTATTATTTACGAAATGTTCTTACAGATTTCTTTTATCTACTTCAAAAGTAATTTCATTGCACATTATTATACAAGGCGATACAGAAAGATGAAGTGATAGTCAAATGCTTAAAATTGAAAGGGTCTAATGTTTCCATGGCTTCACATGATACCAATTGAATATGACAGTAGGTACTTCTAAGGCCCACCTCTGTGGCCTAGGTGGTAGCGTGTTTGTCTCACGTTCAAGAAGTCCCTGGTTCAAATCTCGGACACAGTGAATTATCTGGATAGGGTTTTATACAGGGTTTCCCCTATCCTGAAAGATAAATGTACGATAACTCTAAGCTCTATGTACCTTGGGCTTATTTGAGCATCGTTTCATCCATTTAATTCATCGTACGATATGACAAAATATTGGAGGATGAGGTTGGTCAGAAAAGTTTCCGACCTCAACATAAAGATTAAAGCACTTGTAAATAAAAGCTAGTGAATTTCGTTGTTCATCTGTTGACAGTTACTTAACAAAGTTCGCCAAAGTTTCAGCTATTTTGGACGCTCAGTTGTTATGTAACAGTCGTTTGAGTGAGTTGATGTGAGTGCTTTTATGAAAACGGACAAAATCGAGTATCGAGCTGTCATTGAATATTTATTTCTGAAAGGCAATACGCCTACGCAAATCAAAGATGAGTTGGATTCCGCGTATGGGGACTGTGCACAATAATTTACCACAGTGAAATTTTGGGCAGCTGAATTTAAACGTAGCCGTAAGAGCTTGGGAGTCGATGAAAGTTCCGGACGTCCTAAAACTGCAACTACCGACGAAAACATTGCCAAAGTTTACCAATTGGTGCTAGATGACCGACGAATTAAAGTGAGAGATATAGCAGAGGCCATGAACATGTCAAAATAATGTGTCTGTCACATATTAAATCAACATTTAAATATGAGAAAGCTGTCCGCGCGTTGGGTGCCGCGTTTGCTCACGTTAGACCAAAAACCTGTTCGAATGAACATTTTGAACGATCTCTTGGCGCAGTTTAGGCGCAATAAATCCGCGTTTTGGCGCCGATTAATTACTGTAGATGAAACTTGGATACACCATTATACGCTCGAAACAAAAGTACAGTCCAAACAGTGGACTGAAAATGGGGAACCGGCTCCAAAAAAGCAAGAACTGTCTTTTTTTTTTCGGCTGGGAAAGTGATGGCGAATGTTTTTTGGATAGTCATGGATTTCTTTTAATCGATTATTTTCAAAAAGGAAAAACCATTATAGGAGCATATTACGCATCATTACTTGACAAGCTGAAGGCAGAACTTAGGGGAAAACGGCCACATTTGCAGTAAAAGAAAATCCTCTTTCACCAAGACAAAAGAAAATCCTGTTTCTCACATCTCAGCGGTTGCAAATGACAAAATCCACGAATTACGGTTTGAACTGCTTGACCATCCGCCTTACTCACCAGATATAGCACCAAGCGACTTCTTTTTGTTCCCTCGTCTGAAAATTGCACTTGGAGGGCAGAGATTTTCGTCAAATGAAGAGGTAATCAATTTCGTGAACAATTATTTTGCAGAGAAAAACGCCGAGTACTATTTGGACTGGTAACAGAGATGGGAGCATCGCTGGGAGAAGTGTGTAGAGCTAAAAGGAGGCTATGCTGAAAAATAAAAATAAAAAAAATGTATTGTATCTTTATTAGGTCGGAAAATTTTAATGAAAATATATTGAACATAATGTAATTTAATGAAAATCAAAGCTAATATATGTTCACATATACACGCGCGCCCACGCGCATCCCCATCGATTTGAGAGCTTCAGTTGCATAGGCGCTGGCCTTCTGATCTGAAGGTTGCAGATTCAAACGCGGCCCAGACAGACGGTTTTTAAGAATGCTTAGAACTGACAATCCTAGTCCGTATATTTACTGGCATGTAAAATAACTCCTATGGATGAAATTCTGGCCCACCGGTGTCACGGATATGGTCCTGGAAGTTGATAGCGTCGTTAACCAATATTTTTTTTTATTTTGCTCCATGGTATTGTCACCTTCAAGCCAAGTCCTTGTAAATACTTTTTAGCCCTTTAATAATTTATGAACTTAAATTATGCGCTTTATAGCCTCATGTCAGAATGAATTGAGATAGGACAATAGTTATTAAGGTGGTTTAAATGGTTTTCCAGATAACTATAAATAAAATACAATTTCTCTCTTTGTAAATATTAGTACAGATGTATCATTGCGAAATTTCACAAGCTTTCAGTGTGTCCATGTTAAACTTATTTGTGCCGTAAAATTGTTACTTTCATTGATAATAACCAATTATTTACAGAGATTAACATATGAAAGAGATGTGCATTGGTTAAGTTGATTATTACGATTTGTTGTGATTACGTAAATGATGTTTGTGTATGCGTATATTGTCCAGTAAGATTAAATCGGGTATGTTAGTGGTTTTGAATAAGCCAGCAACACAATTGGAATATTTTCACTAACTTCCTAGTAGGAGACTTTTCCCATACAGCACGTAATGGCTGCTATTTCCTTTTCACAGAATAACGGAGCTTAATTCGGCATCACCGTGTGGAATCTCGAAACGCAGCCTTTCACACAGCCAAATATGCAACGTCTTTTGTTTATAGCTTGGCTCATCGTAGTTGCCGTAGACAATCCTTTCTCTATCAAATGTGAGACAATGTCGCAATTTATTTCTTACACAACATTCAAACGTTCGGGCATTCCAAACAAATATCTCCCTCTTCTTGGATGCCAGTAGCTACAATAAATTTCTCAACTTTGTAATATTTGCGGAATTTATCTCGAAAAATCTGGATTCGGTTTATACTATTTTACAAATAAATCAATATCAAATGACACAACTATGGTTATTTTCCCATCTACATATAAGAAGAGGAAGTATTATAGTCTACTCAAAAAACTCGTTGTATCGCAGATATACGTCCTGAGAACCTCTGAATAAATAAAAAAGAACAAAGAAGATCTGTATTCTTCAAAGTTATAACTCAAAAGAAAAGGTCAGTTAAATAACAAATTCGATATTTAACATCTTCCAAGAACGTGACAAGAAGATTTTCAAGGAAATTCGTCTACTATTGGCCGTCTCTGTAGCGTAGGCGGTAGCGTGCTCGCCTCACGTTCAAGAGTTTTATCTGTTTTTTTGTAGAGTTTCCCCTTATTCTGAAAGACGAACGTCTGGTAAATCAGACTTATTTTAGTATCATTTCACCCATTTCATTCATCGTTCAATATGGCAACGTTGTAGGACGGAAATTTAAAAAAAATCCACTTTAGACTATCTATTTACTTGAATAAAGTTCAGTTATTTTTTATTTTCACAAAAACCAATTTGATTAAAATATAACATATTTAAGATATGCTACGAAAAATTAAATTCACGTCCTGAAGTTTCTGGGAATAATGAAATTTCCTTCATCCTGAATGACTTTCGTACAGTTGGTAAACCGAAAGTGACAAAGTGTTATTTCGAACACATCTAGATCAGATTTCTTAAAGAACATAAGTGAAACTCTTCTGAGGAATTCTTTGTTTGGATATTGCTTTCCAGAAATACACATTTGCCAAACCCTATTTTTTGTATTGGTGATCATGCAAAAGGAATATAATCTCAAAGCCATCACTTAACGACCTGTTCTATTAAAAGAAACACACACACACACACACACACACACACACACACACACACACACACACACACACACACACACACACACACACACACACACACACACACACACACACACACACACACACACACACACACACACACTTTGCTTATTGCACCATAACAGAAATGTGTAAATGAGAATTGATTATCTTATATTCTCTATTAACAAGAAGTAGAATTATCAGCATTTGTAAGAATACATTACATAAGAACCATGTTTTAAAAGATATGACCATTGCTTAAGTCTACCCTTTGGTATTTTTATTAAAGTCCTTCAACGTTAAGTCCTATCGGACAATGAATGAAATGGGTGAAATGATGCTCACATGAGCCCAGAGACCATAGAGCTACCAGACATTTGTCTTTCAGGATAAGGGGAAACTCCGCAAAAGAAACCAGACCGAGACCTTTGGAACCTTTGGAACTTGAGACAGACACGTTACCACCTGGCTACAGAGCCACGTTTTAAGTTCTACTGTGTGTGAGTGAATTTTCTACAAATATTTATACCTATATGTGGAGAAAATCAAAAGGGTGAACAAACAAGAGGCAGACAAAAATTGTGTATTGTTTTCACCTGGGATCAACGCAACATTTTTGGACACATACTTCAGAAGTCCGGCTCACTTTGCCTGTTTAATACCAGCCGCCATTATCGACATAAAATGCAGCTACTTAGCGAACCTAAAGGACACAGTATACAATAAAGGATACCAAGAGAAGGTCCTGCTTTGTTATGTATATCCATACGTCACTTAAGGGTGTTTATAAGGCCACTTTCAGACATTCAGCTTTTTCCACTTGACCTAATGAAGCCTCTCGTGTTCGAAAAGCCATTGTTATGCATATTAGGTCTTTGTAGCAAAGCTGATGTGCAAACACTCGACAATGAATACAGGAATAAAGATAAATGTTATTCTTGTTTCATAATCAGAATCAGGATTTCACTTTCGTACTCTTATGTACTATTCTTAAAATAAGACCAAGAAGGTTTATGCTTTGATTAATGAATGGCTCAAGGTTACAGTGTGCTCCTTCTAGCTGATGTGGAACTCCATGGCAATGGCACTAGAGCGAATATGTCACGGTCTTTCTGGCAAAGATACAGTTAATCCGAGCTAATTTGAAATAACTCGGAATATGTACTTCGTGTGTTTCATTAATTTGTTAAAAGTTGAGTAGGAATGAAGCTCAAGATATTGAAATATATTTAACGAGGGCTGTTAAACAAAGAATTATCATAATATTTGCATGGTCATAATTTTTCGCAATCAGATTCAACCTTATTGTATTCTCTTAGCTTAGTTTGAAACGAACACGCCGTAGTAGTTTCATTGTTAGTAATCCTGGTTCCCGCCTGTGAGAACCAGGCAAGGTCAGACATCTTCAGTATCACCTACCGCTGCAATGGAGGTAATATGCAATTAAAGTTGATGTTAGCGGAAGATCCGGAGTTTCTTTTAAACGTAATCACTGCTGAGGAAACTTGGCTACATCATTTTGATCCTGACAGCAAACAGCAAAGCTCAGTGTGGAAATATCCTTCATCACCAACCCCCCAAAAATCGAAAGTGGTTGCTTCTGCTAGGAAAGTTATGGTCATCTCATTCTTTGATATTCATGGAATGGTTTATCAGCATGTTGTACATGCACACACATCAGTAACTGGAAAATACTACAGGGATGTCCTGAAAACATTGCAAGTCCATGTCAGGCGCAAAACACCACATTTCCGTGAAGCAGGCTAGATGCTGCACCATGATAATGCGCGGTTGCATATTGCCAATGTTGTTGCTGAATATCTTGCAAAAATTAACGTGAAGTGCATCCTTCACCCTTCCTATAGTCCGTATTTAGCCCCATGTGACTTTTCTCTATTCCCTTCTATGCCTTCGTGGGAGGCATTATTCATCATCAGAAGCAGTGGTGAAGGCTGCGGAGGCGATTTTGAAGGATCTCTCAAATAATGGTTTCCAGCATGTCTTTGAAGACTTGCAGAAACGCTGGGACAAGTGCATCGCATTCAGGGGAGACTATTTTGAGAAGGAACATGAAAATTATGAGGATGAATAAAGGTATGTTGTCAAAAAAATTGTGATACAGCCCTCGTATATATATGCGGCGCCTAGTATCAAAGACGAACATTCGCCATTTTTATCGAAACTTGGTTAAGAATTGATCTATTTCATATATCGCCTGCTCTTTTTGAATCTGCAGTCCGCTTGTTCCTAAAATGGACCTATATGCGTATTTTTCACAGTTGAAATATGTAGTTAGTTTCAAAACCGGACACAGCCATGCTCAGTTAGTATCAAAGATGGACATGGCCGTTTGAACCAATTAAATCGCTGGAAATCATTGAAAACTGTCGTGGCCTCCAGTTTATAGTTACATTTTGACGTGGTTGTGGTGTTTTATGTTTGTTCACATATTTTACTGAAATATAACAGTTTCGGGACAATTTTTAAGCTTAATGTGGAGCAAAATGCATTGGAAAGTAGGTGTCAAAATGAACCAACTAAAACTTGTGGATGTGGAGAAGTTGCTAGCCAAGAAATTCAGAAGTGAGTGGAAGGAGAATCCCCATCTTAAGTGGTATTCTGATATCATTCAAAGTTGTAATGAAAATGACAGAAAATATCGTTGAATGTGACTGCTTTGAGAACCCTTACACTGAATCGGATATTATCTACACAATATAGCAAAATTAAAAATAAATATATGTTTTTCATTCTGTAATGCTGTAACTGAAGCTATTATAATAATTGCAATAAAACTCTCATATTCATTGCATTCAATCACAATTCATTTCCTTAACCTGGGAATTCTTTGTTTCAAAAACGGATACTGGTATCTATGATGGATAGAGTCAACATGAAAAATTCAATGCCATCAAATATCTTAGCCTATAAACGGCTAGTGTGGAGAAATGATTAATTTCCATCAATTAACTAAAACTGGTATCTATGTTTCAAAAATGGACATACGCCAAGTTTAGTTTCAAATGCGGACATTGCATATTTTACACTGGTTTTATACTATATTCAAACAACATTTTAAGTGTAGATCTTGATTCTTGTGCTATTAAAGCTGCAAACATACCACACAGAAATTTTCAGGTTAACAAAATGAAGCTGTGATAGTAAAACCCAAATACCTCTCAATGGCTCTTGTCCATCTTTGACACTAGGCTCCTCATATATGTGTATGTATACGCCACATGAAAGAGAAACTGATCGGAGATATGTGCGGCTGGTACTAGAGAGGAAACGTGTTTAATTTATTTATTATTTTATTTATATAGTCCCTTTTAGGTCTATGTTCGTTACGGGAGCAAACATATGTTATCCCACTGCAGTAGCAGTTCAGCTTAAAGGAAGAATTAAAAGTATTACCTGAAAAATGAGTTATAATTTGTGTTTACAATACTTGAGGAATGCGAAATGTAACTAACCCACCCAACATTCCTTGGCGACCCGGGAAAACACCGACAAAATCCATGGTCAGGTACGCCAGCACCGGGAATCGAACTCGGACCTCCTAAATGCGGACCAACGATGAAACCACCTGAGTTGTCCCGCTTGGACGGAATGCAATAGATTCACTGCCATATACATAAGTGTTAGAGAAAATGAAGTGTTCATTTGGATCGTATTTGTAAGATTGTACTCGATTTGCTATTTTGACTAATAGTTACGATACACAAGTATGTCTGTAGGCCCCCCATAACCAGGTTCTGTGGTTGTTGCTTTTAGAGTCACTCTGCACTGACCACCAATTCATTGGTGGAAACGGCGGCAGGCATGTCGTGATCCTGTGCAATAGCAGAGCTGATGGAGCCTTTTAAAGGTCCTGAACGTCATATCAGGGACTGCTTTTATAGAGAACACCAGAAATACTGGAACTCATCTGAAGGTACCAACGCTCTCGAACACAGATTGTACAGATGCAGCTCGTGAGAATGTTAAAATTAAGTAGCATTCGCACGACCTACATCGGATGTCATTAACAACATTTGCACGTAAACACATTAATTTATTGGAATGTCATCTTCACATCCCTGAAGTACCTTCCTAGGAATTCGATGCTCCACCACTTGAGCTGCATGCCTTGCCCGTTTTAATATTTTCAAACCACGTCTGAGGCATCCACTGCTTTCTTTTCACATTAATTACTACACTTCAGACATATCCTGCCTAATAATGGCCATGTCTTCGAGTTTTTTCTCTCTCGAAAATAATAACTTAAGGGCAATTTATGTCAATTTCTACCATGTACAACTATATTAAGATTTGAATGGAAACGCAAGTTTTGAGGTGCCTAAATCCGTAAAGAAGAATTTTACGTGCAATATTATGCATTTAAATAAGCAGATGTATTGTATTGCACCCAAAAATTGGATTTCAACGAATATATGCATTTTGAGACTTCCTAAAAAAACAATTTTATAAAATTCTCTCTCTCTCTCTCTCTCTCTCTCTCTCTCTCTCTCTCTCTCTCTCTCTCTCTCTCTCTCTCTCTCTCTCTCTCTCTCTCTCTGGGTGCGCGCGCGTGTCTGTGTGTGTGTGTGTGTGTGTGTGTGTGTGTGTGTGTGTGTGTGTGTGTGTGTGTGTGTGTGTGTGTGTGTGAGCCGCACAACCCAAAAATGAAAAACTAGTTATACACCAAACTTGGTAACTTGATATTTAAGCTCACTGTTTGTTTTCCAAATTTCGATTTTCTCATAAATAGCAGTAACGATTTTGATTAAATTACCATATGTTTAAGATATTTTCATGACTAATGAAATATATATCTTGAATTTTCTGGGAATACCTGTGAAGCCTTCATTCTGAAAGAATTCTTATAACTAGTAAACCAAAGGAGCTAGTCAAAATCCTACTAAACAAAGAATGTGGTTTTCGTAAAAGTACATAATTTGTCAAATAGTATTTTTGTGGTGTTTGTTATTTCCGAGATATTGTTCGTATTTGGTTTGAATTTTGAAATAGTTGTCTCGTTTATTTTTCGTAGTCCCGGAAAGAGAATAGGATTTCAAAGGCACGGGGAGAAATCCTCTCTTAAAAGATTTGACAATCGCTTAAGTATACTGTCACCGATGGCATTGTTGGAGCCGCGACAAGTAAGAGCTGGTCACGTGGGCAGGAAAGGACACACAGAGTGGGCGCGGGCAGGAGAGCTATACGCTTGCCAAGAGAGAGAAAGAGACAGAGAGGGGTTCTGGAATTTTCCACCTTTCTGTTGCAGTTGCGATTGTTATCGAATGGTCAGCGGCTTTCTAGAAACAAAGACCCGCAAGGTGTTAGAGCGGCGGTCTATAGTCCCGTTGATGCTATATGCTGCGAGGTCTGGGGCATGGCCGCAGATTCCTGGCTGGCATATCTTTAACGCGCTCAGAATAGAGGACTTAGGTCCATCTATTCAGTAGGCCGATTCTTCCCAGTAAGGTTCCTCCATGAAGCCTCGGGTCTTCCATACGTGGAAGATGAAATTAGACGCCGGGCTACAAAATTATACGCACAGTTACCTTTGCACAGAAGTGCCCTGGTTCGGTCTCTTGGTGATTATGATCCCACCAGACGTCGTCGCCGACTATTCCGGGTCCCCCGCATGGCTTGCGGGCTTCCGAGGTAACCACGGAGCATTTCCAGCAGCAGCAAAAGCTGAGTTCCCATAATCTACCAAGAGTTGTTGGTCTCAAAATTAAAGAAAATTCATTTAAAATTCAGTTCAAATCAAAATAAATCTTTCAACGCCAGGGTGCTAGAGATAGCATTCTATCCTTCTGGAGGAGCCAATAAACTACCTCATATTCAATCCACCATCCTCAAAGAAAAACAGCCATCCTAACCCATCCCGAAAAGAAAATCCTATCTGTGGTTAAACCCTATCCTGGGTGGGCACACAGCAACAATCTTCAGGCTAACACAAGCCTGCGAGCGAGCAAGCGAGCGAGCGAGAGTGGCGGTCAGTTGTTAATTGTGTAGTTGTGTGAGTTGTGTGATGGTTATTGCGACAGTGGACATTTGAACTGTACCAGAGTGATTTAGTTTTTATTTTGTTCACGTGCAGTGGAGCAGCGAGACGACCTTGAAGACTGCCGTTTGACAATGTTACGTCTTTTTGCTGCTGCAAGGGTTTGTTCAAAGCTTCTGTTTACTGCAATAATGAGTGTTTTAAATTTCTGCAAACAAGACTTTTGATTCTACCAAACCACGAAGTCACAATACTAAAATTAAACAAATCTTCGTGCCACACTACCCACGGAGAACCAAGAGCTGCCGCCCGATGTCCGTACACCCATCTCGACCCACAATGGGCCTATGAGAGAGGGAACAATAACAGAAGCTGGGACATAGTTAGCGGCCCTAGTGCTTAAGGTTAGTATATACTCCCGTCTCCATTGAACTCCCCTTCAGCTACCGAGGTGCGGGTGCTGCGTACCCTTAGCACTCGTGTACCACGAGTACTGACGTTGCTAGAGGAACCTCGGGCCAAACATTGGAACCCCTACCTGAATGGGAGTTGTTCGGATTGGGTTGGACTCGAGGGGGCAGTGTGTTCCCGACACCCACGGGGAATTGGGTACCTCCGGCCAGGCTACGGCCGCCCGGAGGGGGTAGAAGGTTGCCTCATAAGTCCTGGGTACAAGCCTGCAGAGCTAGTAGAAGGTGTGGTGTGCTAGATCAGCAGGCGGCCCCACCGAGGTTTTCGGTAGTCTTTCTTGCGGGGTTGACGCGCGTAAGTGCCGTATCCACTTCCACCCATCTTGACGTTGTAGTCGATGGAGGGTCATTTTAGACTCAAGGTATTGCCCCACTGAAAGAACCCCGGAGTTTTCCATCGCTCCCGGATAGAAGGAGGCACGGGTCCTTGGTCCTACGGGTCCAGAACTAATGGGAGTAGAGCCTCTGGCGCTAAATAAATAAATGTCTCCATTGAACATGCAAGGAAATATGCAACAAAGCTGTTTTTTGTTGTTGTAAAAGTGTATCTTTATTAACGTGAATTAGATACAAGAATAAGCCTTTGAAATAATATATGAATAGGAGTGCTTAGAGAAAGTAATGCGAGTGTAACACAGTTTCTTCCCATTTTTCTTATCTTTCACACGCAAAAGCGTGTTACCATGAACATTTGAATGCTGTTTGACTCATTTTTACTTTATTGGAAGCTATTTTTAAATAAAATGTTATGTCTCGAAATGAAAACACTCCTTTCAGCTAAACTCATTTTGTCACTGAAACAGTTACCACAGAGGAAGGTTACACTTGCTTTCAATTTTACAAATGCACAGAGCAAATACGCTGTTTCAGTAGTACCTACTAGTGCTTCTAATTCCTCTTTTGCACACACCAACTCATGTTACTTCTTGATTCTCAAGGAACGATGCGCTCTCACTAATCACACTACTCACAAACTAACACTGAGCCTTAGAGCTCGCTTATACATTCCGCGGGTCACGGCACGGCAACATGGCATTGGAAACTGAAGTTTCTGGAGTTGCCTGAATGGAACATTCTCGAAGTCGACTCCTCCAGCAACGAAGGCTGTCGAAGCTTGGCGGCAGAACTAAAAGGCTACGTATTTCCCGGCTCGCAGTGACAGGCAGCGACCTGACTGTGGATAAAAAATTCGCTGCTTATATAAATAGTATAATATTTTATGAATATACGCATGTGAATTTTTTATTGATAGAGAAAGGCGGTAAGTATACCACATCAGAATATCTTCTATGTATATTGTGGGGCGCAGAGATAAACAAAACGGTGGACCAAATCTACAGAAGTTTTGTAAGGAGCTACTAGGCTTACCAAGATCAGCAACTAGGGATGTAGCTTTAGTAGAATTAGGAAAGATAACAAGAAATGGAATAATAATGGAAAGAATAATAAAACTGTGGTGTAGGTGTTTGGTCATAGAAGAAGGGAAAATTAT
This sequence comes from Mantis religiosa, assembly GCA_030765055.1. NCBI lineage: Eukaryota > Metazoa > Arthropoda > Insecta > Mantodea > Mantidae > Mantis > Mantis religiosa. The sequence continues at coordinate 244,588,542 of CM060948.1, forward strand.
GAAATTGTGCACGAGACAGCAAAAAAGATTAAAGAACTCAAAAATTTGGTGGTCAGAGATAGGAGGAATTATGGAAAAAATAGGAATGGGAGATATATATAGATTAGACGAAAGTAATACAGGCGATATGAGTAAATTGGTAAAATGCAGAATAGCAGATATAGAAAGGTAGGAAACATGAGGAAGTCTAGAAAATATGAAGTCATTAAAATTTTACAAACAGATAAAAAGAAATTGGGTACGCCAAGCATGTGTAGATTACTGCAATAGGCAAGAGAGGGAAGGGCTAGCCTGGGTGTGAACAGGAACAATATTTCTAAGAGGAATAAGAGGTAGGGAAAAGGGAATTTGTGAATTATGTGGGGAAAAGAAAGCATGGAACTCTATGTAATAGAATGCGAGGAGGTTGCAATGTGATGAAAAGGGGTTTGGGAGGGAAAATGGAAGAAAGTAGAGAAGAGGATAGTAGCTATAAGAGTGTTAACGGGAAAGGAGGTAAAGATGGTAAGAAGTGTTGGTGAGTTCTTACAGAAAGTAAAAGAAAAATGGGCCAGACATGTAAAGAATATAAGAAAGGAACATGAGGGGGGATTATGGAGCTAATTAAGTAACAAGGAGGCATGGAGATTAAGAGCTACCTGGCAGAGCAGGAGACCAAGGTGTCATGTAACCCAAGGGAGAAACAATGTAAAGAAAAATTTAGCCTAAAGCTGTAAATTGTAAAATTTTGAAATATGCACAGTAAATAATTGTTCATTCATTCATTCATTCATTCAGCCATTCATTCATTTTTTCATGAAGTTATCGTTATGGAGGTTTCTTTGTTAAAATGTACTGGCACAGTGTACTTTCCTTAGAAAGATCTTCGCCAGCACAAATTTTATTACTCACGGGAATTACCCTGGTCCACAAAGTGTCAAAACAGCATCACTTCCCTGTACCTGAACACAAATAGCTTCTGTACAGAGAATAAAGCAGTACTTTTCAAGGTCCTGAGAAAGGGCAGGGACACCCTGGAAAGTTTTTCTGCAGAAGTGACGTTGTGTAACCTGTAGTAGAGATAACAAAAGAGCTGCGTTGAGTTTAACAATATGCTCTTGGGAGGCGGTACTCTATTCAGTTCCCAGTATACAAGGAAAAAAACTGAATAAACAAACCGAAACGCTTTCTCCCATTGAAGACGTTTGGGAGATTACAATGGATGTGCCTGACGTCCTTGTAACCTGATACAAGCTTGCTTGATGATATGTGGCAGAGAAAGTAATTTCCTATAGGAAGCTTAAACAGCAGCATCCTGTCGTCTCATCTCTCATCTCTGTAGTGTTTCCATTGGAATACGTCTTGCAACTTCTACATCGTTCACTAGGAAGATTAAAAAGCACTGCTGAAATTGGGTCAAAATAACTAAATTGAGACAATTATTCTTCTTACATACCTAACTTCTTATACCATACAAAGAGACAATGTAAATTTTAGCATTTAATGCTTCAAATTTAATATATTCTAAATTGGCATGCTCATGCTAACTGTGAACTGTGAAGTTTTACATATTTCTAAATACGTAATTCGCTTTCTATCTTGACTATCGTTACAAACTGTGTAATATTTTTAAACTGTCTTCACGATTAGTCAAGAATCGGGTGACAATGCAACTCTCATTCAGGAAAGTCCCTCACCACCAAAGTATCCTTTGCAACGACAATTCTTCAAATATTTTGATTTTCTGAAAAACACCTTTAACGTTTTGGTTAAAAAAGCAATACATAGGTGGTCTGAAAAGTTTCCAACCTAATAATTACACAAGACATTTTTTCAGATTTTTTTGCAACATAGTCTCTTTGTAACTCTACACACTTCTCCCAGCGATGCTTCCATCTCTGTAACCCATCCAATTTCGGCGTTTTTCTCTGCGAAATAATTGTACACCAAGGTGACTGTCTCATCATTTGACGAAAATCTCTGTCCTCCGAGCCCAACTTTCAAATGAGGGAACAAAAAGAAGTCGCTTGAGGCTAGATCTGGTGAGTAAGGCGGATGGTCAAGGAGTTCAAACCGTAATTCGTGGATTTTTCCCATTTCAACCACTGAGGTGCGTTGTCTTTGTGAAACAGGATTTTCTTCTTCAGCAAATTTGGCCGTTTTTCCTCAAGGTCTGCATTCAGCTTGTCAAGTAATGATGTGTAGTATGCTCGTGGTAATGGTTTTTCCTTTTTGAAGATAATCGATTAAAATAACTCCATGACTACATGACTATCCCAAAAAACAGTGGCCATCACTTTCCCAGCCGAAAAGACAGGTGTTTTTTTTTTTTTTTTTGAGCCGGTTCTCTATTTGCAGTCCACTGTTTGGACTGTATTTTTGTTTCGGGAGTATAATGGTTTATCCAGGTTTCAGCTACAGTAATTAATCGGCGCCAAAAATCGGATTTACTGCACCTAAACTACTCCAACAGAGTATTGGAGATGTTCATTCGATCACGTTTTTGGTCGAACGTGAGCAAACAGGCATCCAACGCGCGCACAGCTTTCTCTTGCTTAAATGTTGATTTAATAAGAGACAAACACGTTGTTTTGACATTTTCATAGCCTCTGATATCGCTCTCACTTTAATTCGTCGGTCGTCTAGCACCATTTGCTGAACTTTGGCGCAGTTTTCGTCGGTAGTTGCAGTTTTGGACGCCCTGAACGTTCAAAGATTTCCAAGCTCTCGGACACGTTTAATTCAGCTGCCCAAAATTTCAGTGTGGTAAGTGATGGTGCAGAGTCCCCATACACAGAATCGAACTCATCTTTGATTTGTGTAAGCATATTGCCTTTCAAAAACAAATATTTAATGACAGCTCAATACTGGATTTTGTCCATTTTCATAAAAAAAGTCAAATGACTGTTACATAACAACTGATCGTCCAAAACGGCTAAAACTTCTGTGAGTAACTGTCAACAGATTAATTAACGAAATTCATTAGCTTTTATTTACGAGTGCTGCCATCTTCATGTTGAGGTCGGAAACTTTTCAGACCACCCTCGTATAAGATATTTTAATGGCAAATGAAATGTATATTTTTATGGAAATTGCATGAAGTACTTTTAAACCTTAAAATGGCTCAAAAATGGTGAAAAACAAATTCACACTAGGTTGTTTAGTTTTAATTAATTATTTAAATACCAAAATTGAACATTATAACATACATTATTCATACCGACTGAAATATATAAAATAATTGCTTTTAGCATTATATACATCTTTAAACATAGAAAAATTGCTCTGAAAATTTGTGACAGTGAATTTCTAATAGCCATGAAAATACTTCTTGCGGGACGCAAGAAGTACACAGCTAATGCTTGAATAGGTCACGTAGTCAGTAACAATTTTATTGCTATTCTACAACTACTGTTATTCTCTACACTCATAGTTATTCAAAATTCATGTGACAAATTTTCAGGACAGTCTATATGGGGCTACAAAAAACAATTATATTGTTTTAGTCAATGGAATTATTTTTACATAATTTTCTTACAATAAAAATCTACATAAATAAGAATGATTTGTTTGTAACTCACATACGTACGAAGACACAGCCATTTCATTAAAATATTTTAAAATAAATATGAATTGCTACAAAAATTATTTCTCGGCGTTCAATTAAAATAATATAAAACTGCTTCCTATTATTATTATTATTATTATTATTATTATTATTATTATTATTATTATTATTATTATTATTATTATTATTATTATTATTATTATTATTATTATTATTATTATTATTATTATTATTATTATTATTATTATTATTATTATTATTATTATTATTATTATTATTATTATTATTATTATTATTATTATTATTATTATTATTATTATTATTATTATTATTATTATTATTATTATTATTATTATTATTATTATTATTATTATTATTATTATTATTATTATTATTATTATTATTATTATTATTATTATTATTATTATTATTATTATTATTATTATTATTATTATTATTATTATTATTATTATTATTATTATTATTATTATTATTATTATTATTATTATTATTATTATTATTATTATTATTATTATTATTATTATTATTATTATTATTATTATTGTTATTATTATTATTATTATTATTATTATTATTATTATTATTATTATTATTATTATTATTATTATTATTATTATTATTATTATTATTATTATTATTATTATTATTATTATTATTATTATTATTATTATTATTATTATATCAATATATAAATTAGACTCGGTAGAACTTTGAAATTTATATCAGGCGCTTGTAATAACAACGTTATTTTGAGATAAATATCATTTTCTGTTGTTTTTTTCTCCAAAATATGGAAAATAGTTAACATTAAAGACTTTGTATTTTCTGTGTATTTCAATTAAGGGATTTCAAGTGTATATGAAAATTTTTGAACCATTGTGATTAAAAGTTTCCTTGAATTTGTGTTATTTATTAGGAGAAAAAATTTACAAAACACAAAAAATTGTGTAAAATAGACTTTTGCTTCATTTAACATCTTGAAGTACGTAGTCCAGCTCCATTTCCAAGTCTTCACATTTTTCGTCATCAAGAACACCATCATGACGAACACTGTAATCAAAATGATGACAGATTTATTTCAGTAGCTTCATCAGGTCATTGTATTTAGCTTTCCTTGTGTCTCTCTGTTCTCTGTACTTGTGCTGTAACTTAACTAATGAAACTTGTCAACCTTTACCTCTTTCCCTAAAATTAACTTTTTGATACACTTCGGAGTTAGAATAATATAAACCAAATTTAACAATCACAGGATTATCATGATCCATAATAATGAATTTAACCTTATGTAAAAGCAAACGAATACCCATCAACATATTTTTTTCTAACTCCAAAGAGTGAAGTAATACCATTTTGTATGTTCACAGTGTTCCCTGTACATTTTTTTTCTTGTTGCAATTTAACTGCTATGGTCATATCGGCGGCCGTTCTTCTTTGGAACACACCAAAGGTGTTAATTCGTTGTCTTTGGTTTTTAATCATTAGATCACGCGCACATTCACACTCTCTTTCATACTTCCAGACTCTGTGGAAGATGGGGAATTATTGGTCGGAGAAAAATCCCCACCCTCACCGCCGGGAATTGAACCCGGGACCCCTAGCACTGCAGGAAGTTGCTCTACCGACTGAGGTACGGGGCTCGTTATACTCGTAATTATTTTAGTCTTTATAGTAATATTTTATCTGCTTTCTGCTTACGCCACTTACTACTAAACCACATAATTTATTCCAAATAAATAACGCTGTTAACCGTTTCTGAAATACTTTGTTATTGGTTTTAATTTTGAAATGCATATACTTTTTAAGTAGAAAAAGAAAAAAAGGAAGTATTTTTAGAATAATGTGTAGATAAGTTTATGCATATGCAAAATATCAGATTCGTACTTACAATTATATATTAAATAACGTTTTGCACTGTGTTGATAGGAACATCTTCCCACGTGCTGTGTTATGTCAGAGCTAGCTCGTTAATCTCTGGAGAGTCTGCTAATGATGAACAGCACAACAACTACGATTAATGAACAAAGAAAACATTGCCCAATTAAATTGACGAACAACGACCTCATTTGCATCTTCCAGAGAAAGTGGTTCGACCCACACTTGCAACTGGTCCCCTTCATCTGTAGACATTTACAACCACTAATAATAGTAATGCCTGGCACCAGTTGACAAGGTCGAGCTCTCTGTTCAAGGTCTACCGCTCTGCTACCAAATTATAGATCACAAAATCATCATCTCAAACTTGCTATGTTCTAACAGCAAGACCAACTGTATTTTCACTTTCTTTACCCCACGTATATTGTAGGTAGAGTATGCCATCCAAAAATTTGACACAGTTATTTCACTGGAAATACACATCTTAAGACACCTGGATTTACAAAATAACACTGTGTAAAAAAGTTCCATGTGTGTGTGTGCGTGCGTGCGTGTGTGTGTGTGTGTGTGTGTGTGTGTGTGTGTGTGTGTGTGTGTGTGTGTGTGTGTGTGTGTGTGTGTGTGTGTGTGTTTATTCGTGAACAACTCAAACACGAAATACTTAAACCCGAATTTTCGATTAACTAGCAGATTTGGTATTTAAGTTCACCATCTTCCTAAGCTTAAGAGGTATACCTTCAAATTTCTGGTAAAGTCCTTAGAAGTCCTCTGCGTAAAAGATAAAACGTTAGTTACCGACAAAATATCATTACACAAAAATGTGGATGTTGAAAGACACAATCTACTTAAAATACAATTTTTTGTGGAGTGAACCATTTCCGAGATATGCCTTGTTATTTGTTTCCATTTTACTACTTTTCTGAAATAGAAATACGTTATTCATTTGCTTATCTCTTGGCTGTGAAAAGCAATCGCATACCGACCAGCTATAAAAAGATTTTAGCCATTACTTAGGTCTACTGTACTTCCATATTCACCTTGCGCCTACAATACAATTAGCGAAAAGTTAATTTTGTGCAAATGTGTATCTCGATTAACATTAAGTATATTCTTGCGTGTATAGGCTGAGCAATTTCGGGAAATTACTATAAGCATTATTATGTAACATTTATTTCCGATATCTTGAGTTTGGGCAAAACTGTTTGTTTATGATTAAGTATAAATTCTGCTGACAGACAAAACATGTACTTTGGACTGGTGAGTCATATATCCTGCAGATCAAGGGAAATAATGCACAGGTGGCCGGTAACAGGCCTCAACTTGTTCTCCATGTTGTAAACAATGAATCGCACATGCTGCTGATCAGGGGAAATACTGCTTAGGTGGTAAGTAACCGGTCTGAACATGTCCTCAATGATGTAAACAATGATTGCACAATATAGTGCAATCGTTGGGAGGAAATTAACAGTTAGCGTGGGAATCGCTGAGTTGGCTTTTGGGTAGGACTCCTATTTAAGCTTGGTTGAGTTAGCACCCGGGGGACTTGACAGATAGATTTGAGAGGGGACTTACTGATGGTCTCTGTAAAGAGTAACAAGAGTTTATTTTAAAGTGCTCCTACGAGTAAGATCTCTAACAGAGAACACCAGGCCCTACATCTCTTGCCAGTCGCACAAGGTTCAGCCATACAAACAACGCATCTCTAAAGGTATACTTGCATTATGTTATTATATATTTAAATGTCACCAAAGCGCCCCTGATCTTATCCAGATCCAGGGAGTGCCCTGTAGAAACGCTAGGCATCTCTGAAATACAGTTACTCAGTTCATTTTGAATTAGATGGTTTGTTCTGCTCTACCTTATCCATAGCTACGCTCCCAGTTACATGCGGTTAAAGGTTAAAACCCCTTATCTTTTAAACCCCTACAACACCTGGTAGTTTTGTCAGGTCACAGCACCGGGTCCCAAACCCTGTACCTTTGCACCTCTCGCAATTCCTATCAACCCTCCAAAACCGTCATGTCACAATATAGAGGAATAAGCGTCTTAGAAATTAAGAATTATGATTTCAGCACTAACATAACTTTTTTCCTTTCTCTTGTGCTATATGTTCTTTTAAAAATAATTATTCTTGGAAATTAATTTCTTTCACACTAGCCAAGTATAGGGCAAGGTTTGGAACCCCCCAGGGGCCTACTTCGGTAGGCACGGGTTTGGTGCACCCGGCGGTCCGGAGCCAACAGTCTTCGTCGTGCGGGTTCCTCTTCGTGGTTGAGGGAGATGGTCAAATAGCCCACCCACGTGTAGGCCGTGCGTGGAGACCCGTGTCGGTGGAAAGGTTTGTCCTGGTGGTTAAGGGATGCGTATCTGAGCTCGTAACAGTGTTCTTCTGAATTCGGGGAGGGTGCGCATTTCTAATACACTACTTTGGTTCTGCTTCACCTAAACGGAAGGATAGGGACTGACCCAACCCTAATCAATCCGCCAGGACTAGGTATTGTACCGAACTCTCGGGTGAGTGGGACGGCGAGCTCGCTTTATCCCCTGTGTATCCCCTGTCATCCCAGTGGGATGACGCCTTGTTGGGCTCCGTGGTTGGTGGGGAGCACTAGGGGATGAGACTTAGACCAAATATTATGGTAAACTCACACCCGAAAAAAACTATGAAACGTGGAAAGGACATGTTTCAGAACACTGTTAAACAAGTAGTTGAGTGTGGTCCTCGCTACTTAGTTATCAAAAGGACAGAGGACGGTAGAACGTTTTCAACGGTTAATCCGTTTGTGATACATAAAGGTCTTGACAAAATAGCTGGTGCTGTTAAATCCTGTACAAAAATCTAGAAATGGCACGCTGCTGGTGGAAGCAACTACAGCATCCCAGGCAGCTGAGGTACTGAAAGCCAACATGCTGGGCAGTTATCCAAAGTGCATTCCTCGCGCGGTGTTGTAAACACTAGCGCGTTGGATGGAATGTCCAACGAGGATATTTAGGAGAACCTTCAGGAAAAAGGCGTAACAGCAGTCTATCGTGTCCAACGGAGAGAGCGAGGGGATATGGTTCCCACTTGTACCCTGTTCTTGACCTTTGATCGGGTATATCTCCCTCAAAGGATCAGGGCAGGATATGAAGTGACAGAGGTTAGAACATACATGCCTAACCCTCTGAGATGCTACCAATTTCAGCGGTTCGGTCACACTAGTGCATTCTGTAAAGGCGTACCTATATGTGTCATCTGTGCAGACGGCATGCATGAAAATGCATGTACATCACCTCCAGCATGCGTTAATTGTAGCGGTGAACATCCACATAGTTCACGAGAATGCCCCCGTTATATTGAAGAGCGAGCTATTCAGGAGATCCGGGTTAAACAAAAGGTATTCTTTTCGGAAGCCGGGAAATTTCTTTGTATCCACAAGCCCTCTTCAACCACCTCCCGCACCTACAGCTCTGTGGTGGCTACTCCGTCACCGAAACGGGAGGCTGGTACCGAAACGTCTGATATGAACGGGGCAACTATATCAGAGAAAGTTCTAGTACCTAGATCGCAACCAAGAGCATCAGTAACACCATCTAAAGCTCCGAGAACACCACCTAAGAATACTGAAAATAAGAACAGGTCATTGAACCCGCCTGACAAAGAATCGACGTCTAACAAGTGCCCATTGTGTACCAAGCACCACAGATCAATTTCAAGACTCAGTTTGATAGAACTACCTTCCTGAAGGAAAACACAAAGTCTGTTCCCGAAAAGTCCAAGAAAAGAAGTCCAAGAGCATCTCCGAGATCATCGTCGGAGTCATTTTCTGGGGAGGACTCCGACAGGTGACAGTAATCTACTTCTGTAGAAGGAAAAGGGTCCTTTTCCATAGAAGATATGGAGCAGGAAATATCTGACCACGCTGCTGCATCTGCAGCAAAGAAGAGGCAGAATAAAACTGCAGAAAGAACTGGAACATTTGCTCAGTAAGCATAACCCCTTGTTGGTATGCTTACAAGAGACCAAACTACGACCACAAGACAATCTTAAAATCAGACGCTACACAATACTGAGGTGAGATATTGAAACAGAAGAGGGCATTCCTGCACACGGGGCCACTATGATGCTCCTCAGGGATGACATATATATGTAGATCCGTTACAGCTACGATCTGACATACAATCTGTAGCTGTAAGGATTAAGCTGCCATTAATCGAATTTTGCATTTGCAATGTATATGTACCGCCATCAGGTGACATCTCATTAATTGACCTTGAAGATCTGGTTTCCCAATTTGCAACAGCATTTCTAATAGTGGCAGACTTTAATGCCCATCACCCACTTTGGGGCTCAAATCGGGCATGTTCGAAAGGCAACCTCATTGCAAAATTCTTGGAGAGCAATAACTTGGTTCTCCTGAACACCGGAGAGCCAACGTACCTTTCAGACGCCTTTAACACCTATTCGACAATCGATTTGGCAGTGTGTTCTTCCCAGTTAGCACTTTCGTTACAGTGGAATGTCATCTCTGATTTACATTCCAGCGACCACTTCCCATGTCTTCTTAGTCTCTTAGCACAAGATGTGTCTCCCTCACGTATCCCTAGATGGCGCTTTGATCGTGCCAACTGGAACCTTTATACCTAGTTGGCTGTCTTTGAATACAGCGAGAACGATTCTGTGAATGATTTAGTTGATCATCTCACAGAGAAAATTCTTTCCGCTGCAGAACAGTCTATTCCACGTTCGGCTACCCAACCCGGTCGATTTCATGTCCCATGGTGGACCAACGACTGCCGGAATGCTATTCGTGCTCGTAGACGTGCTCTAAGGGTATTCCAAGGACACCCTACCCTAAGTAATCTAATTGTGTCCAACAAAGCGCGTGGAGCTGTATTCACGTGCCGCACGTACATTGTGTATGTTTGGCTCGACACATGTGTGCGAACATTTGTTTTTTTTTTTTTTTCTATTATGAAATTAGCTATGTCCAAACTCCGAAGCACATTGTCGGATCACAATCTAGCATGCAGCCTTCGATTACAAATTTCCCAGACATTACGTCCTGATATTGATAAACTACTTAGTTAAGGAAAACCGAAACAGAAAATGTCGAAAAATGTCCACGTAATTCTGTGTTGAATGGGTCTCCACTAATTTGCAGAGATAATTACTTTATGTTTTATTTTATTTACTTTATGACATGCCTGACCTTCAGATAAACTACGAGTTGAAGTTTTATATATTTTCTCTTAGTACAGAGCCAAAATATAATTGTTTATAAACTGTGACCAATTGTGTAATTAAAACCGTCAGTATGAATATTACAACACTCAAGATGTAAGTCATGCATATTATTAATACCCGATACATTTCCCGTGTTCCCTACGCTGTCGGAACCCCAACACATCTCCTTCCTCCTGGGCAGCAGAAATCAGCGCGGTGACGTCACACGCTAGCCTGCCTTTCGTTCGAGGGCATATTTGGCGGCTAGATCTGACGAAGTTGTCGTCACACCGCCGCTACCTGTTTTCCCCTGGTCAAGTAAATAGAAAGCTTTTACCTGAACATTCTAAAATATGTTGAATGCTACTTTTCTCGATGAAGAATTTGCTGTATAATTCCATGCTCATTCTTATTCCGAGCGGAAACTAATCCTAAACGACCGAATTGGAGGATAAATAAGATTGGCATAGCGGAAGAATACGAATGGAAAGAAAAACGGAGGAACTTTCAATTTCAGTACTATAACGTAATCATGACAACAAAATAACACATTTCTGCACGTCTATTTTAATATCTTTATGCACCTCACACACATTTCCTACACATGAATTGCTTCTTTGGCCGCACCGTGGTCGAGTGTTTTGACCGGTTGGCTATCACCAAGGCAGCCCGGGCTCGATCCCAGGCGACCGCAAAATGGGCTTTGTGGTGGACAAGGCGCTGGGACGGGTTTTCTCCGAGTCCTGCGGTTTCCGCCAGCAGCATTCCAACAATTGCTTCATTATGATCATCTTTCCTATCATTTCATCTCACCCTCATTTTGACATCTACTTCTCTCACTCCCATACCAGTCATCGGGCTGATCACCCATTCTCTCTCACTGATCCAGAGATTCCATTCCTCAACCCGCATAATGGTTAACGGGTACAAGAATACCCTGACAGCACATAGTGGTATAAGGGTGCAGTTAAAGAATAAGAAGAATGGCATCTTTCCTACAGCGCCCACACAGATTTCACTGTCCTGTAAAATGAAATTTTTGTTCGCCGGTTTGTGATCTGAAAACTGATAATAAATGATTTTGATGTGCCAAATTGAATGGCGCTTTCCATTTTTCTCTATCACGTAAGATTTTCTCGGAAATCACAGCATAAGTTTTTAAACTATTGTTTTTGGTGTAAACGCACGTGCATTACGTATTAAATAAACACATAATGCAACAGTTCCAATCTGAAGGTCATATTAACAAGCTTGGATATGCTAAATTAAATGGTGTTTTACATTTATTCTAATCACGTAAGGCTTTCTAACAATCACAAACAAATTTGTAAAATACTACAATAATTTACAGTATAATTATTATATATAGTTCCCAATATATAAAAAGTATCAAATTGCATAAAAATGTTGCATGGTGTGAGATGGTACGTGCTATCATTTTCGAAATCAGGGCATTTTCTTCCATATAAGTAATCTATTTTCATTAAAACCGAGGAAATATTGCAGGACTGTGTTTTATGGTACCATTCTCCATGTTTCTGGATGCATTTGGACATCATTTCACCGATTCCATTCATCTTGCAACATGGCTAAACGTTAAACATAAATAAATGAAAAATAAAAGAATTTAAATTCCCCACCATATCTTAATCCGCTTCGATCGCTGTTGTAGCGTTATTTATTTTTGCCCATCCACAGCACTGGTTAAGTAACGATCACAACAACAAGGAGGATTATGGATGTAAGAAAGTCTGTATTTTCTTATTGTACAACTTAATGAGGCAATTTCAATACACATTCATTAGAAATATATTAAAAACGAACTTAAGAAGAGGAAACTGCCAGAAATGGTGCAATTACGAGGGCTGTCTGAAAAGTTTCCGACCTCAACATGAAGATGGCAGCACTCTAAATAAAAGCTAGCGAATTTCGTTGCTCAGCTGTTCGCAGTTACTCACCAGACTTCGAGCAATTTTGGACGCTCAGTTGTTATGTAACAGTACTTTGAGTTGATGGGAGTGTTTTTATGAAAATACAGAAAATCGAGATCGAGCTGTCATTAAATATTTGTTTTTGAACGGCAATATGCCTACGCAAATCAAAGATGAGTTGGATTCTGTGTATTGGGACACTACACCATCATTTACCACAGTGAAACCTTGGACTGCTAAATTTAAACGTGGCCGTAAGAGCTTGGGACAAGATCAAGGTTCGGGACGTAAAAAACTGCAAATACCGACGAAAACATCACCAAAGTTCACCAAATGGAGCTAGACGACCGCGAATTAAAGTGAGAGAGATAGTAGAGGCTATGAATATGTTTAAAGAACGTGTTAGTCACTTATTAAATCAACATTTAGACATGAGATAGCTGTCCGCCCGTTGGGTGCCGGGTTTGCTCACGTTAGACCAAAAACGTATTCGAATGAACATTTCCAATGTGCTGTTGGCGCAGTTTAGGTGCAATAAATGTGAGATTTGGTGCCGATTAATTACTGTAGATGAAACTTAGATACACCATTACGCACCCGAAACAAAAATACAGTCTGAACAGTGGACTGCAAGGGAGAACCGGCTCAAAAGAGCAACAACTTTTTTTTCGGCTGGGAAAGTGATGGCGACTGTTTTCTGGGATAGTTCATGGAGTCATTTTAATCGATTATATTCAAAAAGAAAAAAACATTACAGGAGCATACTATGCATCATTACTTGACAAGCTTAAGGCAGAACTTGCGGAAAAACGGCCACATTTCTAGAAAAATAAAATCCTGTTTCACCAAGACAACGCACCGTCTCACACCTCAGCGTTTGCAATGGCGAAAATCCACGAATTACGGTTTGCACTGCTTGACCATCTGCCTTATTTATGAGATCTAGCCCCAAGTGACTTCTTTTCGTTCCGTCATCTGAAAATTGCGTCCGGTCAAAGATTTTCGTCAAATGAAGAGGCAATCGCCTTCGTGAACAATTATTTTGCAGAGAAAAACGCCGAGAACTGCTTGGACGGGCTACAGAGATGAGAGCATCTCTGGGAGAAGTGTGTAGAATTACAAGGAGGCTATGTTGAAAAATAAAAATTAAAAATCTGAAAAAGATCTTGTATCTTTATTGGGTGGGAAACTTTCAGACCACCTATGTGCATAGCTCCTTTCTGGAAAAGAAAATGAATTTCTTCTTACGCTGAAGAAACACAATCGAATTAGACACTAAGCTGTCTCAGGTAGTTAACTTCTTCGCCCACAAAGGTCGTTCCAACACAACAATACAATATCGTCCCCAAAGAAGGACTTTTTTTTTGCTTGTTCCATTTAACTTGTTCCTTTAACTACTATGGTCATATCGGCGGCAGGTGCTCTACCGACTGAGCTACGGGGCCAGCCAAGAAGCTTTTAAAGAGCTAATCCGAGTCGCTCGCCAATCCGGATCACCGCACTTACCTTAATTATTGGAAAATACACACAAATAAATTAATTTCTCAGAAAGTATAACTCCACAAAATGTTGTACTTAAGGAGCTATACCTAAATTTGCAATAAGACTTTGCAATAAGATCTTTTGCGGTAGATATGTGTAGGTACAAGCTATACAGAATGAACGGGACCATTAAAACTCGAGGTATACACTTAATTTGTGATTAAAATGTCTTAAAGATATCGTAATTTAATCAAATCGTAATTTGCAAAAAATCAAAATGTATGAAAAATAATCCATGTAAGGAGTGCTCTGGTGTTGGGGAAAATTTTGTTCAAAATCTACGTCTTGTATCCTACTAAAATGTTGAACTTAAATACGAAGTTTGGTATTCAACCGAGCTTTGATTTTTGAGTTATTTTATTTGCAAGACACACACAGAGATCTAAAAGGAATTTGGGGGATTTAGGAAACCCAAAACGCTTGTTTTCAATACAATTTTTGTATACAATTTTTGTATACAATTTTATGGTGGAATTCTTGGTGTAGAATGTAAATATGTCGGTGTGTTTTTTATATAGCCGAGACTCTCACAATAGCTAGTATAGCGCAGCTAAAAAACGAAATGTTGGTTAAGAAATCAACTTTGTATTTCAGTTCAGTAACTTCTTAGGATGTAACCTTAAGATTATCAAGAAAATCTCGCCCACTTTAAGGTACTCTTTACATAGAAACACTTTTCAAACGTTTGATACTCTCAAAAATGGTTCTATCTTGATTAAAATATACAATGTGTTCTACTGAACATTTTATGTAACTATACCCTGAAATTTTGGGGAATAGCCTGTAATTATTTATTTTGAATGACTTTTGCATAAGTGATAAACCATAGTAAAATGCAAACTTATTACTGAAAAAATGTTCTTTTTCTTTCATGGTTTAGACTAAGTGGCCTGTTCTGGCCTCATCTCATCTCTGCCTAGGTCGTCCAGGTTCACGTTTTCCTCACGTTTTACTGATAGCAGTATTTTTGGCACTCTGTTATTATCCATTCTATGTTCTTTCCATTTACCCCTGCATTCGTCTATTTTTTCAGTTACTGCATATATATAATCTATTTCTAATTTCGTTATTGTTTTACTTTATTGGGTTTATTATATACTCACAATGATCTGAGGAGCCTTTTTTCTGACGCTTATGATTTTTCTTTAATGTCAAACGCTCGGTCCAGCTGTCAGGAGCGTTACTGCCATTACTTTATAGAACTTCATCTTAGTGTCTATTCGAGTTGTTCTTAATGATATACCTACAAGGTTTGGATACAAAGTATTGATAACACTGCTGTATGGTAAAACCGACGAGCTACGATTTGTGTGGACAAATCGAAGGCCTTTAAGACGAGTTTGTGCAGAAGCGGAAACAGTTTTCTGTCACTCTGCTGCAGATGTAGACCGTCAAACTTAATAACAATAGGGCAACCAACCTAACGTCATGTTTACAAAAGTACAGCAACTTCTTGACTCAAGATTGAAGTGGCACGAGGTCGGAATGTGCAAGAAAATTTTAGGGACTGCGTGAGGATTGTGGTGATGTATCGTTGAGGTACAGTACAGTCGTACGATGGGTTAAAGCGCTCAGAGGCGGCAGGCTGTGAAGGATTAACCCCCGTACAGTACGTCACCACGTGGAGGACACTACAGTTTAACTCCTTGCTTCTCTGCAGGATGATCATCGCCGATGGACTGTGTATGATTTGGCAGCAGAAGTCTGAGTATGCCACAAAACTGTGCTCCACATTCTGCACGACATTCTGGTTTACCGCAAAATTACAGCACGTTTGATCCCCATGAACTTTCTGAGGTGCAACAACGGCACCGCTTTGCAGTTGCACAAGATTTGTTGGGCCGGTACGTAAGGGAAGGATACGACGAATCATCACTATCGACGACACCTGGACTTGCTCGTATGAACTACAATTGAAACGCCAATCCTCTACTTTTGTCCAGGATCCTTTGTGACTGGCAATGGGAGATTCTAGAATATCCACCTTACCCGATGAGTCCCTGTGATTATGACCTCTTCGCGAGAACGAAAGAACCACTGTTGAGGATCCGGAAAAACACCAGAGATGAAATTATCCAGGCAATAGCACAGTCACTACGGAACATCAACAGAAATAGACGCCTTCCAAACATTTGACAAAAGGTCATAACTAGCGAGGGCGAATATACTGAAGGTTTGTAACTATAAGTACCCTGTCAATAATGGCATTTTAAAGAAAAAGGAGTGCTCGTTACTTTATATCCAACCCTTGTATATTTATTTTGTGATATCTTGATCAATATAAGTAATATTGGAGCCTTAAAGCTTTGAACTTGCTTCAGACATTTATCATCTAATATAATTTCTGCTCTTGCTAGATGTTTACCCTAGAATACCATGATTTAAAGTTTAGAAATATATAGTTTAAAGCTGTATTCATTACACTTTGATATAACAAGCAAACTGATTGTTGAAGTTTTTCCTCCGCATCTCGTATATTTACGACGTGGTCTGCATCAGCTAACATTTTAATTTCAATAACTCCAATATGAATTCCAGGTGGTGCTTCCGCTTTGCATCTATTTAAGGCATCGTCCAAATAAATGTTAAACAGAGCGGGTGATAATGTGCACCCTTGTCTTACAACTTGATTTATTAGTACCGAATAATTAGGGGAGTTGAGTTTAAAAAGTGCCATCATACACACGTTCTATAAATTTTATTAAACAGGTAGGATATCCATATCGTTCTATTATTTCCTACAATTTTTATTGCCAATAATAGGGAGTTAAGAAAGTATACGTATATGTAGTAAAAAACACAAAATACATGTATTAAATAAAATTTTTGTGTGGTTAAATTTTTCGAACTAATTGTTTGTTATGGGTTTAAATTCCGAAATTTGAAATTTGTAAGCAGAGGACTGCAAAACTTCAGTTCCTAGAGTTTATCGGAAATAAATGCTTTGAGACCCCTGAATCAAAGTAAAAAAGCTGTTTGAAGAAACACTATATATATATATATATATATGTGTGTGTGTGTGTGTGTGTGTGTGTGTGTGTGTGTGTGTGTGTGTGTGTGTGTGTGTGTGTGTGTGTGTGTGTGTGTGTGTGTGTGTGTGTGTGTTTCAATATATCTCAAATCTATACTGAGATCTACACGTTCTAAACACTCTGAAACACATTATGATACTACAGTGTACTACAAGGAAAAAGCAGTTTGCAAGAATATTTCTGTGAAGATGGCAGAAACAGATGCGTTTATGATCCTTGCAAGGTGAAAGGATCTCTCGATGGAGAAGTGTTAGTGAAGATTCACGGCAGTGAAAGACGTCATAAAACACCAAACTGTTTCCTGGGGGAAAGCATTCCTGCAATTAGAAGGCAGTGCTTTATGCCTTCTGGTTATTACAAAGGTCATAAAGATGTGGAGTGCTTATGACCTGCAGTTGTTCTACAAGAACACAATTACGAAATTGTAACTTGTGTTCTTGTACTTTGCATTGTTTCTAACGTATTGTTTCTGCGTATTACAGTTAAATAAGTATAACTATTTGTAACAAGAAAACTTCACTTATCTTAACGAATTCATGTTAACTTTTATTTGAAATGAGATCGATTTCACATACAACTAGCTTGCATCGCCAGTCCACCAACACACTCCGTCGTCAAAGATTGCGTTTACCATGTTATTATGGTTTTTCAGTATTACCAAAATTTCTTTGTTAAATCTCTCTCAATTAAAAAGAAAAATTAACATCAGTTTCTTAACGTAAGTGAATTTTATTGTTACAGATAGTTATATTTGTGGAATATTCATTGTTTCACTGTAGCTAGTTTCATATTCCACGTAACGTATTACAGTTGTTTATCTCATATAATTTTTATAAAATTACTAATCATATAAAGCTGTAGTTTCGGTATCACATTGTACCATCAAGGAAATATGAAATAAAACTATTTCTGTACTTCAATCAGGAATAAACTTTTGTAAAAAGTACTTGTTGAAGAGTTTTTAGAGAAAGACATCTAGCACATTAAAATTTATTATTCTTGGTCATGCAAGAGATTTTAACTTCAATGCCAGGACATAGCAACCAGCTCTTAAACATTTTAGTATCAGTTTAGCCTACCATACTCTTCTATTCATATTGCATTTAAATCGAATTATGTAATAAAACAATTTCTGCAAAACGTTTATCACGATTAACACGAAGTAGACAAAATGACCAGAGCGGGTAGTATGATTGCAGCAGCATTAACTTTTGTCTTTCGTCTCGTTAACACATAAAGAAAAGGTACCATCAGGTGGATGTGCCAGCAGCAGCAGCAGCAGTGGTGGTGGTAGTAGTAGTAGTAGTAGTAGTAGTAGTAGTAGTAGTAGTAGTAGTAGTAGAAGCAGCAGCAGTAGTAGTAGTAGTAGTAGCAGTATTACCAGTAGTAGCAGCAGCAGTATTAGTAGTAGTAGTAGTATTACCAGTAGCAGCAGCAGCAGTAGTAGTAGTAGTAGTATTACCAGTAGCAGCAGCAGCAGTAGTAGTAGTAGTAGCAGTATTACCAGTAGTAGCAGCAGCAGCAGTATTAGTAGTAGTAGTAGTATTACCAGTAGCAGCAGCAGCAGTAGTAGTAGTAGTATTACCAGTAGCAGCAGCAGCAGTATTAGTAGTAGTAGCAGTATTACCAGTAGTAGCAGCAGCAGCAGAATTAGTAGTAGTAGTAGTATTACCAGTAGCAGCAGCAGCAGTAGTAGTAGTAGTAGTATTACCAGTAGCAGCAGCAGCAGTAGTAGTAGTAGTAGCAGTATTACCAGTAGTAGCAGCAGCAGCAGTATTAGTACTAGTAGTAGTAGTATTACCAGTAGCAGCAGCAGCAGTAGTAGTAGTAGTAGTATTACCAGTAGCAGCAGCAGCAGTATTAGTAGTAGTAGTATTACCAGTAGCAGCAGCAGCAGTATTAGTAGTAGTAGTATTACCAGTAGCAGTATTAGTAGTAGTAGTAGTAGTAGTAGTAGTAGTAGTAGCAGCAGCAGTATTAGTAGTAGTAGTAGTATTACCAGTAGCAGCAGCAGCAGTATTAGTAGTAGTAGTATTACCAGTAGCAGCAGCAGCAGTATTAGTAGTAGTAGTATTACCAGTAGCAGCAGCAGCAGTAGTAGTAGTAGTAGTAGTATTACCAGTAGCAGCAGCAGCAGTATTAGTAGTAGTAGTAGTATTACCAGTAGCAGCAGCAGCAGTAGTAGTAGTAGTAGTATTACCAGTAGCAGCAGCAGCAGTAGTAGTAGTAGTAGCAGTATTACCAGTAGTAGCAGCAGCAGCAGTATTAGTAGTAGTAGTAGTATTACCAGTAGCAGCAGCAGCAGTAGTAGTAGTAGTAGTATTACCAGTAGCAGCAGCAGCAGTATTAGTAGTAGTAGCAGTATTACCAGTAGCAGCAGCAGCAGTATTAGTAGTAGTAGTAGTATTACCAGTAGCAGCAGCAGCAGAATTAGTAGTAGTAGTAGTATTACCAGTAGCAGCAGCAGCAGTAGTAGTAGTAGTAGTATTACCAGTAGCAGCAGCAGCAGTAGTAGTAGTAGTAGCAGTATTACCAGTAGTAGCAGCAGCAGCAGTATTAGTAGTAGTAGTAGTAGTATTACCAGTAGCAGCAGCAGCAGTAGTAGTAGTAGTATTACCAGTAGCAGCAGCAGCAGTATTAGTAGTAGTAGCAGTATTACCAGTAGTAGCAGCAGCAGCAGAATTAGTAGTAGTAGCAGTATTACCAGTAGCAGCAGCAGTAGTAGTAGTAGTAGTAGTAGTAGTAGTAGTATTACCAGTAGCAGCAGCAGAATTAGTAGTAGTAGCAGTATTACCAGTAGCAGCAGCAGCAGTAGTAGTAGCAGTATTACCAGTAGCAGCAGCAGCAGTAGTAGTAGTAGTAGCAGTATTACCAGTAGCAGCAGCAGAATTAGTAGTAGTAGCAGTATTACCAGTAGCAGCAGCAGCAGTATTAGTAGTAGTAGCAGTATTACCAGTAGTAGCAGCAGCAGCAGTATTAGTAGTAGTAGCAGTATTACCAGTAGCAGCAGCAGAATTATTAGTAGTAGTAGCAGTATTACCAGTAGCAGCAGCAGCAGTATTAGTAGTAGTAGTAGCAGTATTACCAGTAGCAGCAGCAGCAGTAGTAGTAGTAGCAGTATTACCAGTAGCAGCAGCAGCAGTATTAGTAGTATTACCAGTAGCAGCAGCAGCAGTAGTAGTAGTAGTAGCAGTATTACCAGTAGCAGCAGCAGCAGAATTAGTAGTAGTAGCAGTATTACCAGTAGCAGCAGCAGCAGTAGTAGTAGTAGTAGCAGTATTACCAGTAGCAGCAGCAGAATTAGTAGTAGTAGCAGTATTACCAGTAGCAGCAGCAGCAGCAGTATTAGTAGTAGTAGCAGTATTACCAGTAGTAGCAGCAGCAGCAGCAGTATTAGTAGTAGTAGCAGTATTACCAGTAGCAGCAGCAGCAGTATTAGTAGTAGTAGCAGCATTACCAGTAGTAGCAGCAGCAGCAGTATTAGTAGTAGTAGCAGTATTACCAGTAGCAGCAGCAGCAGTATTAGTAGTAGTAGCAGCATTACCAGTAGTAGCAGCAGCAGTATTAGTAGTAGCAGTATTACCAGTAGCAGCAGCAGCAGAATTAGTAGTAGTAGCAGTATTACCAGTAGCAGCAGCAGAATTAGTAGTAGTAGCAGTATTACCAGTAGCAGCAGCAGTATTATTAGTAGTAGCAGTATTACCAGTAGCAGCAGCAGCAGAATTAGTAGTAGTAGCAGTATTACCAGTAGCAGCAGCAGCAGTATTAGTAGTAGTAGTGGCAGTATTACCAGTAGTAGCAGCAGCAGCAGTATTAGTAGTAGTAGCAGTATTACCAGTAGCAGCAGCAGCAGTATTAGTAGTAGTAGCAGTATTACCAGTAGTAGCAGCAGCAGCAGTATTAGTAGTAGTAGCAGTATTACCAGTAGCAGCAGCAGCAGTAGTAGTAGTAGCAGTATACCAGTAGCAGCAGCAGAATTAGTAGTAGTAGCAGTATTACCAGTAGCAGCAGCAGCAGTATTAGTAGTAGTAGCAGTATAACCAGTAGTAGCAGCAGCAGCAGTATTAGTAGTAGTAGCAGTATTACCAGTAGCAGCAGCAGCAGTATTAGTAGTAGTAGCAGCATTACCAGTAGTAGCAGCAGCAGCAGTATTAGTAGTAGTAGCAGTATTACCAGTAGCAGCAGCAGCAGCAGTATTATTAGTAGTAGCAGTATTACCAGTAGCAGCAGCAGAATTAGTAGTAGTAGCAGTATTACCAGTAGCAGCAGCAGCAGTATTATTAGTAGTAGCAGTATTACCAGTAGCAGCAGCAGCAGCAGAATTAGTAGTAGTAGCAGTATTACCAGTAGCAGCAGCAGAATTAGTAGTAGTAGCAGTATTACCAGTAGCAGCAGCAGCAGTATTATTAGTAGTAGCAGTATTACCAGTAGCAGCAGCAGCAGCAGAATTAGTAGTAGTAGCAGTATTACCAGTAGCAGCAGCAGCAGTATTAGTAGTAGTAGCAGTATTACCAGTAGTAGCAGCAGCAGCAGTATTAGTAGTAGTAGCAGTATTACCAGTAGCAGCAGCAGCAGTATTAGTAGTAGTAGCAGTATTACCAGTAGTAGCAGCAGCAGCAGTATTAGTAGTAGTAGCAGTATTACCAGAAGCAGCAGCAGCAGTAGTAGTAGTAGTAGCAGTATTACCAGTAGCCGCAGCAGAATTAGTAGTAGTAGCAGTATTACCAGTAGCAGCAGCAGCAGTATTAGTAGTAGTAGCAGTATTACCAGTAGCAGCAGCAGCAGTAGTAGTAGCAGTATTACCAGTAGTAGCAGCAGCAGTATTAGTAGTAGTAGCAGTATTACCAGTAGCAGCAGCAGCAGTATTAGTAGTAGTAGCAGTATTACCAGTAGCAGCAGCAGCAGTATTAGTAGTAGTAGCAGTATTACCAGTAGTAGCAGCAGCAGTAGTAGTAGCAGTATTACCAGTAGCAGCAGCAGCAGTATTAGTAGTAGTAGCAGTATTACCAGTAGCAGCAGCAGCAGTATTAGTAGTAGTAGCAGTATTACCAGTAGCAGCAGCAGCAGTAGTAGTAGCAGTATTACCAGTAGCAGCAGCAGAATTAGTAGTAGTAGCAGTATTAGTAGTAGTAGGTAGTAGTAGCAGTATTACCAGTAGCAGCAGCAGCAGTATTAGTAGTAGTAGCAGTATTACCAGTAGCAGCAGCAGCAGTAGTAGTAGCAGTATTACCAGTAGTAGCAGCAGAATTAGTAGTAGTAGCAGTATTACCAGTAGCAGCAGCAGAATTAGTAGTAGTAGCAGTATTACCAGTAGCAGCAGCAGAATTAGTAGTAGTAGCAGTATTACCAGTAGCAGCAGCAGCAGTATTAGTAGTAGTAGCAGTATTACCAGTAGCAGCAGCAGCAGTAGTAGTAGTAGTAGTAGCAGTATTACCAGTAGCAGCAGCAGCAGAATTAGTAGTAGTAGCAGTATTACCAGTAGCAGCAGCAGCAGTATTAGTAGTAGTAGCAGTATTACCAGTAGCAGCAGCAGAATTAGTAGTAGTAGTAGTATTACCAGTAGCAGCAGCAGTAGTATTAGTAGTAGTAGCAGTATTACCAGTAGCAGCAGCAGAATTAGTAGTAGTAGCAGTATTACCAGTAGCAGCAGCAGCAGTATTAGTAGTAGTAGCAGTATTACCAGTAGCAGCAGCAGCAGTAGTAGTAGTAGTAGCAGTATTACCAGTAGCAGCAGCAGTATTAGTAGTAGTAGCACTATTACCAGTAGCAGCAGCAGCAGTAGTAGTAGTAGTAGCAGTATTACCAGTAGCAGCAGCAGAATTAGTAGTAGTAGCAGTATTACCAGTAGCAGCAGCAGCAGTAGTAGTAGTAGTAGCAGTATTACCAGTAGCAGCAGCAGAATTAGTAGTAGTAGCAGTATTACCAGTAGCAGCAGAAGAATTAGTAGTAGTAGCAGTATTACCAGTAGCAGCAGCAGTATTAGTAGTAGTAGCAGTATTACCAGTAGCAGCAGCAGCAGCAGAATTAGTAGTAGTAGCAGTATTACCAGTAGCAGCAGCAGAATTAGTAGTAGTAGCAGTATTACCAGTAGCAGCAGCAGCAGTATTATTAGTAGTAGCAGTATTACCAGTAGCAGCAGCAGCAGCAGAATTAGTAGTAGTAGCAGTATTACCAGTAGCAGCAGCAGCAGTATTAGTAGTAGTAGCAGTATTACCAGTAGTAGCAGCAGCAGCAGTATTAGTAGTAGTAGCAGTATTACCAGTAGCAGCAGCAGCAGTATTAGTAGTAGTAGCAGTATTACCAGTAGTAGCAGCAGCAGCAGTATTAGTAGTAGTAGCAGTATTACCAGAAGCAGCAGCAGCAGTAGTAGTAGTAGTAGCAGTATTACCAGTAGCCGCAGCAGAATTAGTAGTAGTAGCAGTATTACCAGTAGCAGCAGCAGCAGTATTAGTAGTAGTAGCAGTATTACCAGTAGCAGCAGCAGCAGTAGTAGTAGCAGTATTACCAGTAGTAGCAGCAGCAGTATTAGTAGTAGTAGCAGTATTACCAGTAGCAGCAGCAGCAGTATTAGTAGTAGTAGCAGTATTACCAGTAGCAGCAGCAGCAGTATTAGTAGTAGTAGCAGTATTACCAGTAGTAGCAGCAGCAGTAGTAGTAGCAGTATTACCAGTAGCAGCAGCAGCAGTATTAGTAGTAGTAGCAGTATTACCAGTAGCAGCAGCAGCAGTATTAGTAGTAGTAGCAGTATTACCAGTAGCAGCAGCAGCAGTAGTAGTAGCAGTATTACCAGTAGCAGCAGCAGAATTAGTAGTAGTAGCAGTATTAGTAGTAGTAGGTAGTAGTAGCAGTATTACCAGTAGCAGCAGCAGCAGTATTAGTAGTAGTAGCAGTATTACCAGTAGCAGCAGCAGCAGTAGTAGTAGCAGTATTACCAGTAGTAGCAGCAGAATTAGTAGTAGTAGCAGTATTACCAGTAGCAGCAGCAGAATTAGTAGTAGTAGCAGTATTACCAGTAGCAGCAGCAGAATTAGTAGTAGTAGCAGTATTACCAGTAGCAGCAGCAGCAGTATTATTAGTAGTAGCAGTATTACCAGTAGCAGCAGCAGCAGCAGAATTAGTAGTAGTAGCAGTATTACCAGTAGCAGCAGCAGCAGTATTAGTAGTAGTAGCAGTATTACCAGTAGTAGCAGCAGCAGCAGTATTAGTAGTAGTAGCAGTATTACCAGTAGCAGCAGCAGCAGTATTAGTAGTAGTAGCAGTATTACCAGTAGTAGCAGCAGCAGCAGTATTAGTAGTAGTAGCAGTATTACCAGAAGCAGCAGCAGCAGTAGTAGTAGTAGTAGCAGTATTACCAGTAGCAGCAGCAGCAGTATTAGTAGTAGTAGCAGTATTACCAGTAGCAGCAGCAGCAGTAGTAGTAGTAGTAGCAGTATTACCAGTAGCAGCAGCAGTATTAGTAGTAGTAGCACTATTACCAGTAGCAGCAGCAGCAGTATTAGTAGTAGTAGCAGTATTACCAGTAGCAGCAGCAGAATTAGTAGTAGTAGTAGTATTACCAGTAGCAGCAGCAGTAGTATTAGTAGTAGTAGCAGTATTACCAGTAGCAGCAGCAGAATTAGTAGTAGTAGCAGTATTACCAGTAGCAGCAGCAGCAGTATTAGTAGTAGTAGCAGTATTACCAGTAGCAGCAGCAGCAGTAGTAGTAGTAGTAGCAGTATTACCAGTAGCAGCAGCAGTATTAGTAGTAGTAGCACTATTACCAGTAGCAGCAGCAGCAGTAGTAGTAGTAGTAGCAGTATTACCAGTAGCAGCAGCAGAATTAGTAGTAGTAGCAGTATTACCAGTAGCAGCAGCAGCAGTAGTAGTAGTAGTAGCAGTATTACCAGTAGCAGCAGCAGAATTAGTAGTAGTAGCAGTATTACCAGTAGCAGCAGAAGAATTAGTAGTAGTAGCAGTATTACCAGTAGCAGCAGCAGTATTAGTAGTAGTAGCAGTATTACCAGTAGCAGCAGCAGCAGTAGTAGTAGTAGTAGTAGCAGTATTACCAGTAGCAGCAGCAGAATTAGTAGTAGTAGCAGTATTACCAGTAGCAGCAGCAGCAGTATTAGTAGTAGTAGCAGTATTACCAGTAGCAGCAGCAGAATTAGTAGTAGTAGTAGTATTACCAGTAGAAGCAGCAGTAGTATTAGTAGTAGTAGCAGTATTACCAGTAGCAGCAGCAGAATTAGTAGTAGTAGCAGTATTCCCAGTAGCAGCAGCAGCAGTAGTAGTAGTAGCAGTATTACCAGTAGCAGCAGCAGCAGTATTAGTAGTAGTAGCAGTATTACCAGTAGCAGCAGCAGCAGTAGTAGTAGTAGTAGCAGTATTACCAGTAGCAGCAGCAGCAGTATTAGTAGTAGTAGCAGTATTACCAGTAGCAGCAGCAGCAGTAGTAGTAGTAGTAGCAGTATTACCAGTAGCAGCAGCAGAATTAGTAGTAGTAGCAGTATTACCAGTAGCAGCAGCAGCAGTAGTAGTAGTAGTAGCAGTATTACCAGTAGCAGCAGCAGAATTAGTAGTAGTAGCAGTATTACCAGTAGCAGCAGCAGTATTAGTAGTAGTAGCAGTATTACCAGTAGCAGCAGCAGTAGTAGTAGTAGTAGTAGTAGTAGTAGTAGTAGTAGTAGTAGTAGTAGTAGTAGTAGTAGTAGTAGTAGTAGTATTACCAGTAGCAGCAGCAGAATTAGTAGTAGTAGCAGTATTACCAGTAGCAGCAGCAGAATTAGTAGTAGTAGCAGTATTACCAGTAGCAGCAGCAGAATTAGTAGTAGTAGCAGCAGTATTACCAGTAGTAGCAGCAGCAGAATTAGTAGTAGTAGCAGTATTACCAGTAGCAGCAGCAGAATTAGTAGTAGTAGCAGTATTACCAGTAGCAGCAGCAGCAGTATTAGTAGTAGTAGCAGTATTACCAGTAGCAGCAGCAGCATTAGTAGTAGTAGCAGTATTACCAGTAGCAGCAGCAGTATTATTAGTAGTAGCAGTATTACCAGTAGCAGCAGCAGTATTAGTAGTAGTAGCAGTATTACCAGTAGCAGCAGCAGTATTAGTAGTAGTAGCAGTATTACCAGTAGCAGCAGCAGTATTAGTAGTAGTAGCAGTATTAGTAGTAGTAGCAGCAGCAGTATTACCAGTAGCAGCAGCAGTATTAGTAGTAGTAGCAGTATTAGTAGTAGTAGCAGCATCAGTATTAGTAGTAGTATCAGTATTAGTAGTAGTAGCAGCAGCAGTATTACCAGTTGAAGCAGCAGTATTAGTAGTAGTAGCAGTATTAGTAGTAGTAGCAGCAGCAGTATTAGTAGTAGTAGCAGTATTACCAGTAGCAGCAGCAGCAGTATTAGTAGTAGTAGCAGTATTACCAGTAGCAGCAGCAGTATTAGTAGTAGTAGCAGTATTAGTAGTAGTAGCAGCAGCAGTATTACCAGTAGCAGCAGCAGTATTAGTAGTAGTAGCAGTAT
>CM060948.1:244622686-244810186 GCA_030765055.1 Mantis religiosa
CTGGAAAGCTGACCGGCAGCTGCCGAGATGTTCTAAGGTCTGCTAGGTGAAAACACTAGCAGCACGTGTCGTACAGACAACACTTCATTGCAAAACGGACACAGTGGAGAAGGCTCCATTTTAAATTGAAAACTATGAGTAAAAAAGCAGTGCCCAATACGCAACCGAGCCAAAGTCACCTACTCACGACGAGATGACCGACAGGAGGTAACCCAGGGAATCGGAAGTTCTTTGACAGATCTAAGTTTATTATTGCGGAGAGCGGACCAATCTTCCTGCCAGCAGGTTTGCACAGCTCTCCGCAATACGGCCCTAAAATCTTCCGATGTCACACATGGTACTCGAACCCTGGGCTTCATGGTAGACATCTTAGCTGCCAATCCGTTATTTCATTCCCCCGCAAGCCTACGTGACCAGAGATCCATGCACACACCACGTTCAAGCCAGAAGCGTATAAAACCTAGAGGGTATCCTGTATACGCTGCACAATAGGGTGGTAGTTGTACAGCTACTGTAGGCTTTGAAGTGCACTGAAGGAAGCACTTAGGATTAAGCAGTCCCCCAACTTTCGTCGTCGTACGTGTAAAATGGCCCGGCATATTGCATAAAGCTAATGGAAGTTCTAGTGTGGAATCCGAATGTATACGGTTCGGTTCCACACACGTAAACACAACCAACACCATTTGAGTTCTTGGAGCCCTCAGGATAAATTACAAAATAGTCCTCATATCGCGATAAAAATGCTAAAAAAAAAAACATGTGCGGATACTAGACATAGACATGGTAGATTTATCATATTTTGTCATGCCCAGACCAACATGGGACGCTCTGCAAAACCAAGGAGGGTATGTCCTCTCCCCCCTAGGATACATCTTGGGCATTTCAGTATCAAGATGTCTAAGGAGCTCCTGGAAACGAAAACCAGGTGGCTTTGTTTTAATGGAATCATTCCTATAACGCACGTCCATGAAGGTATTAAAGAACGGCGTAAACGTTGGTTGTGTGTGCATGCAGCCATAATTTGCCAATAACATTTTGCGCCTGTACTGCAGAGGAGGTTCTGCGGACTCAGCATACAGGCATATAACTCGGCTCGTTGGAAATGCCCCAACTGCTATACGTATGCCACAATTATGGACTGTATCTAATCTCTTCAGCATAGATGGTCGTGCTGAGCCGTAAACGATACTACCATAATCTAATTTGGAAAGGATGAGTGCACGATAAAGTCGCAATAACACTGTACGATCCGCACCCACGATTTTCCACTAAGTACCCGCAAGATATTTAAAGATCGGCCACATCGTGCTTTCAGTTGTGCTATATGCGACGACCAACTAAGTTTTCTATCAAATATCAATCCAAGTAACCTCGTTCATCTGCAAAAGGTAGTAGATCAGCGCCTAGCCCGAGGCTTGGAGGTAGTCGACTCTGCTGACGCCAAAAGTTAGCACAGATTGTTTTCTCAGCGGAAAATCGGAAGCCGTTTTTTAAACTCCAACCCATAAGGTTGTCCAAGGTGGTCTGAAGAAGGCGCTCTAAAACGGAGTGCGCTGAGATGTACAGTAGACGGCAAAGTCGTCTACAAATGGGCATGACGAGCCCCCGGAGTTACAATTTCGAGATAGAATTAATCGCAATAGCAAACAACGTAACACGTACCGATCCCTGTGGAACGCCGTTCTCTGGAACAAAAAGGTTCGAAAATACCGAGTCAACCCTTACTCGGAGTATGCGGTCTTTCAAGAATTCCTGAAGGAAGAGTGGTAGGCGTCCACGTATATCCCAGGTGTGCAGAGTACGTAGCAACCCTACTCGTCAAAAATATTCCGACTGTTCGACAGTTTTTAAGATATCCGTTCATAATCTGTGTCCACATGGACACAAGATGAGCCACTGTTGAACGGCATCGTCGAAAACCGCACTGGATATTATTCAGTAGGTTGTGCGTTTTCAGCCGCCATACCAACCACCAATTTATCTTGCGTTCCGTCACGTTGCAGACGCAACTGGTGAGGGAAATAGGACGGTAGCTAGAACGGAGGTGATGGTCCTTGCCCGCTTTTAATATAGGAATAATGATGGCTTCTCGCCACTTGTCAGGAAACGTGGCATCAACCCAAACACGGTTATAGACCTCGAGCAGGAATGCCTTACCTTCAGGTGAGAGATGTTGTAACATTTGAACGTGGATTCCGTCCGGTCCTGGTGCTGTCAGTCATGATGATGAGAGAGCGTGTTCTAACTCTGACAAGGTGAAGAGGCGGTTATAATCACAAGGTTTCTGGAACTGAACACGAAACCTTGCGATTCTTCCTGAGTCTTACTTGAGATATACTCAGGAGTATAATTACTGGAGCTAGACACCTGAGCGAAAGCACAGCTGAAGGTTTTATCCACGACAAACGGATCAACAACTCCTGCAAGTGTTTTCAGACCAGCGATTGGCAAGTGGGTTGATTTTCCGGCCACGCGTCATAACCTATCCCATACAACAGATGAAGGTGTACATTTGTTAAAAGATGATACAAAGTTGCTCCATGATATCTTTGTGCTATCCTTAAGTATTTGCCTAGACTTTGCACGCGCTTTCTTGTACTCAATTAAATTACTTAGGGTAGGGTGTCGTTGGAATACACTCAGAGCACCTCTACGAGCACGAATAGCACTCCGGCAGTCGTTGGTCCACCATGCGACAGGTAATATACCGGGTTGGGTAGCCGAACGTGGAATAGACTGTTGGCACGATCAAAGCGCCATCTGGGGATACGTGAGGGAGGCACATCTTGTGCTAAGAGACTAAGAAGACATGGGAAGTGGTCGCGGGAATGCAAATCAGAGATGACATTCCACTGTAATGAAACTGCTAGCTCGGATGAACACATTGCCAAATCGATGTGCGAATAGGTGTTAAAGGCGTGTGAAAGGAACTTTGTAGAACCAAATTATTGCTCTCCAAGAATTTTGCAATGAGGTTGCCTCTCCAACATGCTCGATTTGAGCCCCAAAGTGTGTGATGGGCACTAAAGTCTCCAACAATTAGAAATGTTGTTGAAATTTGGGAAACCAGATCTTCAAGGTCATTTAACGAGAGGTCATCTGATGGCGGTACATATACATTGCAAATGCAAAATTCGATTGATGGCAGCCTAATCCTAACAGCTACGGATCGTATATCAGATTGTAGCTGTAACGGATCTACAAATATGTCATCCCTGAGGAGCATCATAGTCCCCCCGTGAGCTGGAATGCCCTCTTCTGTTTCAATATCACACCTCAATGGTGTGTAGCGTCTGATTTTAAACTTGTCTTGCGGTCGTAGCTTAGTCTATTGTAAGCATACCAACAAGGGGTTCTGCTTACTGAGCAAAAGTTCCAGTTCTGGTCGATGTGCTCTTAAAGCCCGTATGTTCCATTGGAGGATAGCCATTGGAATTATGGAGATAGGATGTAAAAGTTGGTCTACATTAAGGCGATTTTAACGGTGGCCGAATCAGTTTACCCTTTTTCTTCTGTGTAGGGCTAACACCTGTTTCTTCTTCGTCGGGTTTATCCTGGCGCTTTTTCTTTGTCGTTCTTGCAGTGTGGTCCGTACCCTCATGGTCCATCTCCTCTACGGACGAGGCCCCCTTGCCGAGAGAGAACTTCGGTTTGAGGACCCCAAAACTCTTGGGTACGGATAGCGACGAGGATGACAACTGTCGATCCGTGTCTTCACCTGAGGATTCTTCTGAGAAGGAACTTTTCGACGCCCTAGTGCTCTTTTTTCTGCTGGTAGTTTTGCTGGGCTCTTTGAGGAAGTCAGATTTCGGGTAGCTGGTCTTGAATTGCTTAGGCGGGGCTTCGGACACGACGGACTTCTGAGTCTTGGAGGCAGATGCTTTAGCCACCTTCCCGATGGCGGCTTGGATGGCGTAGGTGTTGAGCGGGCTGATTTCTTGGCAAGCTTCGTAGGTGATGGAATTATGATCTTCTCAGCGATAGTGGCCTCAGCGATAGCGCTTGTCTGAGTGGTGATCTCTCTCCTCGGTATCGGCTTAGCCGCTACTGAGCTGTAAGTAGCGGACCGCGGGATGGATGGTATTCGAGTACGCACGAGCTTCCGGGCTTCCGAAAAGGAAGCCTTCTCTTTCACCCGGATCTCCTGGATCGCCCTCTCCTCCGCAAAGCGCGGGCACTCTCGGGAGCTGGATGGGTGGTCACCAGCACAGTTCACGCATTTAACTGTCGCCCAGCATGCACCATCTCGCTGCGTCATCGCACAGTTTCAACATGTAGGCGCGGAGTTACAAAATGCCCTGGTGTGCCCGAAGCGCTGGCACTTGTAGCATCTGAGCGGGTTTGGTATGTATGGGCGTACCCGATGGTTTCTTACCCTGCCCTGTTCCTTTGAGGGAGATCCACCCGATCAAATGTCAGGAACAGGGTACGGGTAGGCACCATGTCCCCTCGCTCTCTTCGCTGAAACCGGTACACAGCCGTCACACCTTGCTCTTTTAGGTTTTCCAGGATTTCTTCGTTTTCATGCCGTCCAGTGCACGGGTGTTGACCACACCACGCGAGGAGTTGAGGCTCTTATGGACGGTAACGATCACCGGGTAGCTGCCTAACAAATTCGCTTTCAACAGTATTGTGGCCTGGGAGACAGAATGCGCTTCTACCAGGAGCGTACCGTTTCTGGATCTTGTACAGGACTTCACAGGGCCAGCTATCTTATCCAAGCCTTTCTGGATAACAAAAGGGTTAAGAGATAAAAAGTTCTTTTCTTCCTCTGTTCTGGTTATTACTAAGTAGCGAGGACCAACGGACTCAACTACTTCCTTTCCAATTACCTTCACATGTTTTTGGTGTTTAAGAGAGTGCACCATAGCGATAGTATCCTCCGCCATTAAAAATGTCTCCGATGGCGTGCTCACATCCTGGGCGCCACCCCGGCTTAGGTGAGAGTCCTGGCCTGGACCTTGCTCATCTTAGGGTCACACCTCCCAGTGAAAAGACAGAGGGACCCAATCGCCTTTAGGAGTGTAAAAGCTTATGCAATGGCCCCTCCCCGGGACTGACCTTTATCAGCGGATACGAACACAGTCCTACGGGATAACCAGGGGCTGGGAGTTACGCGTTACCCAGTCACCCCTTGCGCCTTGTGCGCGTGGCATCTTTCAGACATGTGTTCAAGGAGGTAAAAGAAATCAACAATAAATAAAAGGGGTCAAACCACCGCAGTGGACCATGGTTTGGGCGTTTGAGGGAACACTGTCACCTCGCAGAGGAACCCAGTCGAGAGATTTTACTAGAGCCTCTTCTGCCAGATTTCGGGGTTGTTAGTGGGCCTTCTCGGCAGCCGTAGCGGTTCTGGGGTACACCAAGTCCCCACCGTACATCACCCCATCAGTCAATCCCCTACTTCCTGTTGCTCACCCGTCGGGACGAGGTCCACGGAGGTTGGATTTTGAGGGGCATTAAGGAAGCTTCCACAATCTGTTTATTCATGCATAATCTTTTCATTTTAAAATTTGTATGAATCCAAATAATGGATATGTTATTCTTATTTTCAAAAGGTGGCATGATGTTTTATATTCTTTTAGAGACAGCATACATTTTAAATTTATATATGTGAACAAAACAAACGTTTTTTTAACATGAAGAAACAAGGTTATATCAGTCCAAATGTAATGTATTACTATTTCAAAATTAATGTAATATTTTAAAGATCATGCGGCATCTGGTGGCGACCAGCAGGTACCAGCTTCTTTGATTATTAAGCCAACTGACCCTGTATGGCAGCAGACTGCGTGAAAAGAATAGTCAGAGAGTCCGTTGATCCCAAAGCCTTAAAAGTAGGCATAAGTAAAATGAAAAAATTAGCAAATAACACCCTACTAGTGGAATGCACTACCAAATCTGAATGTGAGATTCTAGAAAAGGAATTGAAAAATGTTGCGAGTATCTCCGTACAACATCCAAAAAAGAGACTTCCCACAATATTACTGAAATTTGTCCCCAATAACATAGAGGACTCCGAAATAAAAGATATTTTACTGCATCAAAACAATCTGCCTCACCTAGAAGAACCGGTATTAAACATAAGATTTACCAAAAGAAATTTTGGGGACCCAAGGCACATTGTTATTGAAGTAAGCCCTAACTTAAGACGGGAAATTGTGGTACAACAAAGAGTTAAACTAAACTGGAATATGTGCAGAGTAGAAGACTTTGTAATGGTCACTAGGTGTTTCAAATGCTTAGGTTTCGGACATATGTCCAAGTTCTGCTCCAACGAACAGAAATGCGCAAATTGTGCTGGAAATCACTCCTGGAAAGATTGTGCAAACCCACAAAATACATGTTGCTCAAACTGCATCAAAGCTAACTCCTTCATGCAGGACTACAAAAAGAAACTGAACATCAACCACAGCGAATTTAGCAATGAGTGTGATGATTAAGAAGAATTACGTCAATAATCATCAGCAAGACCGAATTTTAATATGGATACCCTCAAATACTCTCAACTTAACACTCATCACTGTATAGCGGCTATGGCGCACCTCTCTCTGTACTTAACACAAACTAATATAGACACGCCACTAATCCAGGAACCCTACTGACAAAATGGCATTCCTCGCCTCATCCCCTCAAATTACACGTCCTATCATATCGTTTCTAACAATAACCTCAGAGCCTTTATACTTATCAGAACTGAAATGGCTCATAATTTCACACTACTTCAAAGCTCCTCCACTCCTGATGACGTCATCGTATCATCCACCACCCCCTCAGTAATCATAGCTAGCTCATACCTACCTCCCTATGATACACTAGAACAAGACCTCCAGCCCATAAAAGCCTTTCTCAATTCTATAAACCCAGCTAACCTCATCTGGGGGATCGACTCCAACTGTAAGCATAGCATGTGGCATAGTCCAGTTATGGACGCAAGGGGCAGAACGCTAGTCGAATTCCTATCAGCACACAGCCTGATCACGGTTAATGAAAAAGATGGCTCCACTTTCTCTGGCGCTCGGGGAGACAGCTGGATTGAAATCACAATCTCATCAATCAACACAGCCTATAGAATCTTGAACTGGCAAGTTAGTTGTGAAGATACTCCCTCAGACCACAACCATATAACATATGAATTACAAATTCACACTTCTTCTACGAAGATGACCAGGAATAATAACATTTCCAGCAGGCTGTTCGCTACTCAGGCAGGAGACTGGAATTTATACCATAACAAACTCGTTAATTATGGCAAATTATGGACAAACCAGCTAAACAATGCGACAAATAGACTACAGTTGGAAGAGGTCATTGCAAACATATGGCAAGAACTGAACAATATAACCAGTACGTGCTTCCCACCTTTCTTACCTACATCCAATTTCAAGCCCTCGTGGTCCCCACAATTAAATGCGCTCAGGAAGAAAGTAAATGCGGCCAAACGAAGAGTAAAATGATGCAATAATCCAGTACTCAAAGAGATTTACGATACCAGCCGTAAAGCCGTAAGAAACCACTACAAAATGGAACTGAGGAAAGCAAAGCAAGTCTCTTGGAAAACTTTTTGCACAGAAAGTATTAAAGAGTCACCTTGGAAACTGTATAAAATCTGCAAATCAGGACTCACCAAACGAATGCCTCTATCTACACTAACAAAAATCGATGGAACTTCCACCACGTCGGAGGCCGACACAGCAACAGCTCTTCTCCATAGATTCCTCCCTGATGACAACCCGGCTCTCGAAAACGAGGAACAACGTGCCATCAGAACAACAAGCTTAGATAGGCTTCCAGATACTCCTCTCGGACCAGACTTCGGGGATCATGAAGTACAAGATATTGTAATGAAACTCAATGAGAAAAATGTCCTGGCCCTTATGCTTTTGACGGCACAATCGTTAAAATATTCACAAGGTGCTGCCCAACTTCTGGAAGACAATGTTTAATAAGTATCTAAGTCTATGTTGCTTTTCCACTGTATGGAAAGATGCAAGAGTTGTTGCAATTCCCAAAACAGACAAGAGTAAGCTGAAATCGGTAACAGGATATCGAGGAATCAGCCTGTTATCAATCCCAGGGAAATGCCTGAAAAAATTGGCTGTAGAAAAATTAAATTATTTTCTTCAATCTACCAATCAATTACCCTTACAACAATATGGTTTCACAGCAGGAAAATCTACTACGGACGCAATAAAAGCAGTCTCAGATTTTGTCCACCAGAGCAAACGGCTTGGACTGAAAAACTGTCTACTTACGCTGGATATCGTCGGAGCTTTTGACAACGCCTGGCATCCTAGTATCCTAGCTTGCCTACGGGAACTAAAGTGTCCCTCCAATACTTACGATTTAATTAGAGATTTTATACTAAATCGAACCGCCCAGCTCAAATTAGCCAATACGGCCATCTCAAAGGCAGTAACCAAAGGCTGTCCACAAGGATCCGTCGCTGGTCCCACCTTATGGAATTTCCTAGTCAGCAACCTAATAAAACTACTGGCACATGTACCTGAAATGGAGACGGTTGTATACGCCAACGACATTATGCTAATGTTCAGAGGTTCTTCGCACACTCATATTCTCTCCACCCTCCACCTAGCTCTCCAAATCACTCAGGATTGGTGCAGGAAAAACAGGCTGGAAATCACCAGCGACAAATCTGCATTGATGCCAATGTACGTGAGGAAGAAGGAAGAATACATCAGTCATCCTACAGTTACAAGACGACGGATAAATGTAGTGACGAAGTTGAAATACTTGGGAGTAATGATTGAGAACAAAATGGACTGGTATCCTCACATGCTTTACCTGGAAAACAAAATAATAAATATACGCAACAGCCTAGTGAGATGTTCCAAAAGTACATGGGGAATGTCCTATCCTCAGCTAATGACTATTTATAACCACGCCATTCTTCCTGCAATAATGTACGCTGCGGAAGTCTGGAGTACGTCTACATCCCAAAGGGCCACACTCAAATTACGCCAAATCCAAAGATCCTTCCTGATTTTCGCTACAAAAGCGTACAGAGCTGTATCAAAAAACGCCTTGCAGGCAATCGCAGGTGTTATGCCCATCGAATCAGCTATCCTCTTACATAACGACATTAAAGCTATATCGAAAGGACACTCCACTAATGCAATAATCCCGATGCTGGAACGAGCGGAAATTCCAACCAGATCCAAAGGTATTCATCCCAAAGATAACCATATCAATATAAATACTTCAGGAGAATTAGGGAAAGCTGAAATTCTTATTTTCACAGATGGCTCCAAGACAGTAAACCACGTTGGGGCAGGAATGGTGGTTATAGAAAACTCCAAAGAGATCTACATAAGAGTTAAAAGATTAGACCTAATAAAGTCAGTATTCCAGGCTGAACTTCTATGTTTTAAAGCAGCTGTGGAGTGGATAGAACAACAGAAAACCAGTAGCACAACTTTCGCCAAACATGTTGACCCAATGGCCGCTCTCCTCGCCATTGCACACAGAAGAACAACCCACCCATTGGCGGTTCAGCTCAGAGAAAAGATCATCAACCCTAAACAAGGGACACAACGTCACTCTTCACTGGGTCAAAGGTCATGCAGGTCTACGGGGGAATGAAAGAGCCGATTACCTCGCTAGTATTGCTGCCAGTCACAAGAACACCTTAGAATACAAATCAATTCCCATAACTCGGGGCAAGCAGCTGCTAACCGAATACTACACTACAGTTTGGAACTCCATATACACCAGATCCAACAATGTCTTTCAGACCAAACTTTTCATTCCAAACATCCAACACCGTCTGCCCTTATCTCTATGGCCCAATCACATAAACACCCAATTTCTTAAAAATCACGGCCGTTTCTAGGCCTACCTTCTTAGAATGAAAATAAGAGCCTCACCATCCTGTAACTGCACTGAAAAACACCCACAGACGGCTCTGCATTTGATGACAGAGTGCAGTAATTTCTCAAAATAATGACCAGAACTTTTATGTTCGGCCCGTCTACCCGTGGTTCTGAAGATTCACTTCAACACAGTTCAAGTATTAGGATTCATCAAGAGCATCTACCGCACACTTGAACAAATCTGCATACTACTGTGTAAATAACTATTGTAAATAATCCCGTGATATACCTTTAGGTAAAACACGGGAGTAGTATAGAATTGAGAGAATCAGCACAGTGTAGATAAGATGTTGAACTCTCCTCTGTGTTAATATATGAGTGATGTAGAATGCTCATTGATTTAGAACTCTCCTATATGAAAATCGAGTTGTAAAAGAAGGGGAGTGTTGGCGTAGTGCCGTTCTCCCCTGTGCAGTGAGATGTTTTTGAGGGTTGGGATGATGATGATGATGATGATGATGATGATGATGATGATGATGATGATTGTGTGTGTGTGTGTGTGTGATGTGTAATGTGTGATGGGTGGGATGGGTAACGGGGGGGGGGTTTCCGGGGATGTTTGAATTAAATGTGAATTCTTTTCGATGTGTGTGTGTGCTTGAACTCTCATGTATGAATATCGAAGTCTAGGGTTCGATATTGTGATGGGGCGGGGTGGGTAACCGGGGGGGGGGTTCCGGGGATGTTTGAATTAAATGTATTGATAGTAATTCTTCGATGACTGTGCTTGAACTCTCATGTATGAATATCGAGTCTAGGGTTTGATATCTATTACGTTCAGTGCTTCGATGTCTGTGCTTGAACTCTCATGTATGAATATCGAGTGTAGGGTTTGATATCTATTACGTTTAGTGTATGATATATGATGTAGTATCGTTATTCTTTAGATAAAAGAATATCGAGAGAATGATTAGGTATGTTTACTGGGAGAGATTTATGAAAATAAATGTAATAAGACATTCTGGTAAGGGGTGTTCCCTATGCAGAATCTCTCCTTGAGCTATTGTATCCAAGAGCGATGTAAAGGTTAAGAAAAGGTTAAATTCCATTCCCACATCGAGGTACGAGAAAATATAAATCTATTCCACATTGATGAAGTATAAGAATGGAAATGTAAATCTATGTGAGAGGGTCGCATGACAAAGAAATGTCCCCTCTAAGCATGATAAAAGTGGTACATAGCAAATGCAAATAAAAATAAAAGCACTGCCCATCTCTTTAAGAATGATAAAAAAAATATTGAGAGAAAAGTATAAGAATGCAAATGTAAAGCTGTTTGAAAGGGGTTTCATGATAAAGGAACGCACCCTCTAAGCACGATAACTTAAAAAGAATATTCCCTCTAAGCATGATAAAAGTGGAACATAACATCGAAAATAAAATAAAAGCACTAACCATCTATTTAAAAATGATTAAGATAACGAGAGAAAAGTATCTCATCTTTAAGTAGATATGAGTAATACAAAACTGATCAATCAATACGATAATATATATACGCAAGTAGGGGTCTATAGTGTAGATATCCTAACTATTCATGGCAAGGTATCACCCTCCATATAAAAAAATTGTCTAGAAAATCTCCCCTCAGTATTACGAATACTCCACTGAACGTCATCCCCCTTGGTATGTAGGTCAGAGAAAAAAAGAGTTAATCTCTCCAGACTGGTGACAGGGGTGATCAAAACATTCCTATTGCTGTAGCGAAGTCTAACTTTGTCAAATAACGTTAGGAAAAAAAAGAATATATTTTAAAATTAAACGAATGAATCTATATATTTGTATGAATGATGAAACAATACTATGAATGTGTTAGTATACCAAATGTAAAAAAATCAAATGTTCAGAAAAATATATTTTGTACAAGTATGTGTGTGTAAAGAAATGTGTAATTATATCCCCCCCTCCAAGATGTAGGGAACGAATCACAGTTAGTGTGCGCACGCAACATGGTGTTTGGGAAGGAGAGATACGGTTGGAGGGGGTGTAAAAAATGATGAACCTATATAAAGTTTAAACTATGATAATAAAGTTACTAGTAATATGTTTTAACTCATAACGTAGTCACAACAACTTTAAAGTCATAGTGTAATATGTAGACAGTAACAGCTCTCCCGGAAGGAGGAGGCGGAGCCTCTCTCAATAAATACCCCGGCACGGATGTGTTAGGAGGCAGTCGATTCTCTGGAAATATGGATCCTACAGGTAAGATAGAAAAGTTGTATATTGTATTTCATTTTTTATCTCTGTTTACGAAGAATGTTGAAGTAATACTGATTCGTGTGTACTTATATGTATGTTTCAGATCATGAGATGCTACAGCTAAATCAACTAGCTGAAGGTGGAACACATCTTCCCACAAAGAAACTACGTGAATTAGACCAGTCCGTTCAACACATCATTCGATCCGTCAAAACCGTGAAGACCAGATATGGTGAACGGGTCGTCGTCGAAACATCAGATTTCCAAGTCTTCCTCCCGGAGAGATTCAAACATATGACCGCAGCGCAGAAAGATCTACTAAATCGTGGTGACTGCATACTCCAATACCATGGCGAGGAAACACTAGAAAGTGGTTTCAAACGACATAAATTGTCTTTTTTAAGCAGCCCGTAATGTCGTCAAAAGGTGAGTACAATTATTGAATAAAATTTCATAAAAAAAAGTGATAATGTAGTTACTTGCATGTAAATGTGAAATCGTACATGTTGTATTAGAACTTAAAGTGTTAATTATCGCACGTCATGTAGTATTAGTAATTGAATGTAGCTACTTGCATGTACGTACATGTTGTATTAGAACTTAAAGTGTTAATTATCGCACGTCATGTAGTATTAGTAATTGAGAGTGAACGTTGTAGGGTTAATTTTCATGTGTAATAATTACGTACATGTGAATATCGTAGTTCAGTTACGTTATTTCACATGCATGTTAGTTACGTTTGTTTGTTACACGTAAAAGTAACGTTGTAGGTGAAAAAAGAACGTTAATCTATATGTGTAAAACGTACATGTGAATATCGTAGTTCAGTTACGGTATTTTACATCTATATGGTTTACGTTGTGTGTTTTTATCATTTATGTAAGGGAGAGAGCATTACGTAAAACAGTTACATACTATCTGAATATTGTAGTTACGTGATGATAGCAATAATTGTAAAAATACATAATCATTATGTAACTATTTTCATATGTAAAAGTTACATGCATGTTACGTTCTACGTAAAGTATAGAGTTTACGTAAAATTGAGATTCATACATGTAAAAGTTATTAACATGTATGTTATTTCTGTTACCACCTTACATACATGTAAATCAATGTTCCCGTATGTAAAGTTAATCGAATGTTGTAATTGCTTTTTTCAGAAACGACGACAAGATGCTCCGATACTGCCACTGGACAACCCTCGATTCAGCAAGAGGAAACCTGCTCGAACGTGACCCAGGCTGAACGATTACGATGTATACACAGTGAGTCCGCATTCAAAAACAGATTATGTACCTATGAAATTCACAACTGTGTTAATATACTTGACCCCGTTATTCTTAGCAGAATGCAAACCTTTAATTTGGAATGAAATTGATAAGGGCTTAAACATGTATAAATCAGGTCTTAAGATAGGATCCTGTTTATCCTGTCAATATGTCATAATATCACAAGAGAGCGATAATATTCATACATTTAACTTTAACAGTAAACTTGAGGTGATATTGCAATCTACAGATAAATCTATATGGTATGAAGAGAAGATTGTACAACCTATACTAGATCATATGGATAATTTTGAATCGCGTACCAGTTCAAAAGCTTTATACAGTATTGAGAAATTAACAATATATGTGACACAATACGATTCATTGAATGCAGGGATGTATACTGAATTACCCGACTTTATAAAATCGAAGAGAGCTGTTATTAACATTCGTAATACTGATAAATATTGCTTTGCATACTGTCTGTTAGCATCCAAATACCCGGTAGAACGTAACAAGAATCGACCCACCTCCTATAAAAGATATGATTTTCGTAACGAATTTAACTTTGAGAATATAACATTCCCCGTATCATTGAAAGATGTAGAAAAATTCGAGAATCAAAATTCAAATATTTCAATAACGATATACGGTGTTGAAAATAAATCGATTATTCTCTTATATCAACCAAGAGAGATAAAATCACATCATGTTAATCTTTTAATGTATAAAAGACATTATTGTCTGATAACAGACTTATCACGTTTGCTAGGAAAGCAGCTAACGAAGCATAATGGGCGAAAATGGTTATGTAACAATTGTAACTTGCATTTCACATCAGAATCACGTTTAAATAGCCATAAAAAGAGGTGTATGATGAATCAAATTATCAGAATGCCCGAGGCTGGCAAAACTGATCTCGTTGAATTTAACGCATATTCGAAATGTCTAAAAGTTCCATTCGTGGTTTATGCAGACATAGAATGTATCTTACGTAAGGTAGATTCGTGTCAAGATGTATCGAGTAAAAGCTGGACACGTAGCATTCATAAACATGAAGCGTATGCAATTGCATTACATTTGGTCTGTAGTTATGATAAAAATTTAACACGTTTCAAATCATTTGAAGGTCCATATGCAATTGAAAATTTTCTTAAAGAATTAACGTTAATTGCAAATCAGGTCATTAATATATATGCTAATAAAATTGAAATAAGTATGAGAGATGTGGATGAGCTAGAATATCAAAATGCAACACGATGTCACATATGCAAACGTGAATTTCTTAACTCGTGTATAAAGGTTCGTGATCATTGTCATTTGACTGGAAGTTACGTTGGCCCAGCTCATAAGCACTGCAATTTAAATAGGAAAATGCCAGGATTCATACCAATATTCTTTCATTGCTTGTCAAAATACGATGCTCATTTCATAGTAAAGAAACTAGGTTACGATACGGAACCTATCAACTGTATTGCACAAACTTCTGAAAATTACTTATCCTTTAGCAAAAGATATACAAATTCGAATGGAATGAGTATATATCTAAGATTTCTGGATAGCTATCGTTTTTTGGATTCAAAACTTAGTAACCTTTCGGATATGTTAGAAGCAGATGATTTTCATTATACCAATAATATGTACACGAATCCTTTGCATAGACAACTGATGAAACGCAAAGGTGTCTTCCCGTACACGTATGTGGATTCTATAGAAAAATTATACGAGAATAGTCTACCATCCAAACATCAGTTTGATCATGTAAGCGATGAGGATTATAGTCATGCTAGAACGGTATGGAATGAATTCAATGTTAAAAATCTGGGTGAATATTTAAATATATATCTTAAGTGCGATACATTAATACTAACGGACGTGTTTGAACGCTTCCGTGAATTAAGTAGCGGTTTGTACGGACTCGACCCGTGTCAGTATTACACACTTCCCGGGTTAGCCTATGATGCAATGTTAAGAACGACTGGTGTACAGATTTCATTATTAACAGATAAGACTATGCTAGATTTCTTCGAAAAAGGAATACGAGGTGGAATTTGCACTGTGTCCAAACGGTATGCAAAGGCGAATAACAGATACATGACTAGCTATGATAACACTCAACCAACTAATTATTTAATGTACGTTGACTGCAATTCTCTATATAGTTATACAATGGAAAATAATAGCTTACCATACACTGATATAAGGTGGCTAACTGATGCTGAAATTAAATCAATAGATTTTATGTCTATTACAAGTGATTCTGACGTGGGATATGTGTTGGAAGTAGACTTTAAATATCCACAGGAACTTCATGATATACAAAATGATTTGCCATTATGCCCTTTGAATGAAATCGCGCCAGGTGATAAGTATACAAAATTGCTAACAACATTGAATGATAAAAATAAATACGTATTACATTATCTCAATTTTCAACAATGTGTTAAACTTGGTTTGATTCCATCGCGTATACATAGAGTAATAGGTTACAAACAATCTAACTGGATAAATCCTTACATTGAACTCAACGTTCGTAAACGTATTGAAGATAAGACGAAATTTGGTCAAAATCTATGGAAGTTAATGAATAATTGTGTTTATGGAAAATTTATAGAGAATGTAAAACGTTATAATTCATTTCATTTAGCTACCAGCTGGAAACGAGCGCGTAAATTGTTAGCTCGACAGACATGTATAAGGTACGTGATTTTTGATGAAAATTTAATAGGTATAGAATTGGTCAGAGATGAAATATTGATGAATAAGCCAATATACATAGGACAAGCAATCCTGGATCTATCCAAACATAAAATGTATGATTTTTATTATGAAATTCTGAAGAAAAAATTGAAAGATGTAACTTTAATCTATACGGACACGGATGCTTTTCTCTTTGAATCTAGCTGCGATATATATGAATTTATTAAAACCAATATACATTTATTCGATACATCGAATTATCCAATGGATAATGTGTATGGTATTCCGTTAGCAAATAAGAAAATTTCAGGATTATTCAAGGATGAGCTAGCCGGTAGAGTGATGACTGAATATGTAGGGCTGAAATCGAAATTATATAGTTATCGATATGATACTGAAGTGATTAAAAAATCAAAAGGTGTAACAAAAGATTCGATGAGATTCATAACCTTTGAACAATATCTCTCATGTATTACACATCCTGACACTATACATCGAAGCATGCAGACATGTTTCAGAAGTTATAAACATGATGTTCATACTATTGAATCTAATAAGAT
This sequence comes from Mantis religiosa, assembly GCA_030765055.1. Classification (NCBI taxonomy): domain Eukaryota; kingdom Metazoa; phylum Arthropoda; class Insecta; order Mantodea; family Mantidae; genus Mantis; species Mantis religiosa. The sequence continues at coordinate 244,639,310 of CM060948.1, forward strand.
AGCTTTAAGTGGTATCGATACAAAACGATACATTCCCAATAATTCATTTTCAACATTAGCATGGGGACATTATGCTATAGAAAATTGTCAAGTGCAAATTTCTTTTTTCTTTTCTCAATAAAGCATAGATTCAACTGAGTTAAAAGGTATTACTAGGCCACGATAATAACATATTACTGTATTTCAAAAAATAAAATAATTGAGTTTCAAGTATAATTGTAAAGTGTGTTACAACTGAGTTAAAAGGTATTACTAGGCACATGATAATAACATATTACTGTATTTCAAAAAACGAAATAATTGAGTTTCAAGTATATTTGTAAAGTGTGTTACTAATTACATGATAATAACATATTTACTTCATTTGAAAGATAACGTGTTGCTTTTTTTATGTTTATGTTAGGGGTGAAGGAATATTTTTTCCTATTCATGTCGTTTTGAAATGTTAGATAGCAGAAATCAATGAAATGTTAATTCAACTATAATCATGTATGATTTTTTATTAAAATATATTTACTAATTATATCAAAATGTTATTATCATGTCTCCGTTAAGGGGTGAGGGGAGATTTATATATATCAATGTGAACTAGCATGTACAAAGGCTCTTATTTCAGCTATAATCATGTATGATGTTTGTTTAACGTATATTACTAATTACTTCAAATTGTAATTATCATGTTTACGTTAAGGGTAGGTGAATTTATATATACTCAATGTGAACTAGCATGTACGTTATGTTAAAATCTCTACAATTAAATGTTAATTCAACTATAATCATGTATGATTTTTTTTTAAAGTATAAAAATGTTATTATCATGTTTAAGTTAAGGAGATGTGAATTAGCAGTTACAGAAGATTTTTAAAAAAGTATAAAAATGTTATTATCATGTTTAAGTTAAGGAGATGTGAATTAGCAGTTACAGAAGATGTCAGGAATCAATGTGAACAAAAAAAAATCAAACACAATATATCATTAAAATTATATTTCTTTATTGAGTTGTGTGTTTTTTTTATTTATACAATGTCCACCTCATTAATCCATTCACGGGTAGGAAATCCTAACCATTTCACCAGAATCCTATCACCACGACGTCTGATGATCCTTTCAACTAAATACGTGTCTGGATATTGAGTTTTCTGTAATTCATAACCGTAGAATGCTCCTTCAATCAGTTTACCCTCCAGATCCTCGATGAGATAGGTCAATGGATGTGTCCTTTGCACTGTACGTATCCTAAAGACTTCAACACTCCAATTTGGTAGATAACCTTTCTCCATAACACCTTTATGCTTAGAAATCCTCACGTAGTCACCAACACGATGAAGCCTAGATCTTCGCTTCTCACGCAGACTTCTATCATATTTGTAGACGCTGAGCAGGAGAGAATTATCACGAACTTCTACAGGCTTCATACGAATCGTTCGATGGTAAGTATTATTGTAGGTATGAATAATTCTAGGTAGTATGTTTATCCATTGATATGAGCCTTGAACAATAAATTCCTTATGCAAAATCAGTTTGATCGTTCTTATTAAACGTTCCACTGCAGCAGCCTTAACGTGTGTGAATGTACTGTAATGATTAATATTATTACGATTCATTAGTTCGCGGAAATGTTTATTGTAAAACTCCCTTCCTTTATCAGATTGAACATTCTTCGGAAACGATTCCATTTCATTCAATATCTCCTCCATAGCAGTCGAAACGTTAATACCACTTTTATCACGTAATGGTCGTGCATAAGCCATCTTGGAATAAAAATTGCATGCAAGAAGAATATACTTATAATTCCTATTGTCTCTTGCATAATTAGACATGTCCATAAGATCTATTTGTACTAAATCGTTCATTCCTTTGCTTATGATCTTACGACGTAAAAATCGTCTTCTAGCTGGTGCATGTAACTCGGTTGCAATGCGACGTTTTATCATGCTATAATTTTTGATGTTTTAAGTTCTGTAATAATTTCTTCTATCTCGGGTGAGTGATTCAAATTACCTGCATCCCTCGACGCAACTAATAATCTTAATCTGTTTATTATTTCATTCGGATCGTTCCAGTAGACGTAATCTAATTTTCTCTGCGGTACATGTTCTTTCCAACGTAAACCAAATCCAGTTCGATTACTAACAAGGTCACGAATGATATGACGATACTTGAACCCTCGATTTGCTCTTAAACGTCCATCTCTTGAATAACCGTGTCTGTAAACTTGAGTATTCTGTAAGATTTGCGAATACACGTCTAAATCATCATCTGTGTACGATGTCTTGCGAGGTAAACGTTTAAATAATAATTCATATAAGCCTGCTGTGGGTTCATACGTTTCTGTTCCTATCTGAACACCATCAGATTTAAACACAACTGTCTTGTTACCCAATTTATACTCATTATCCTCGTAACGTATGCCGTAAGTATTGTCCATGTCACTCGAACTGGCAGTTCGAACCTTGTGTAGATACTTTGACACGAGATCAGATCCGTTAGCATCATCTGTAGTTTCGTCGTCGTTGTTGTCTTGGTGTGCTTTCGCTATTACTTTCAATGGTTCGGTTACAGGTTGAAGAACTTCAGACATGACTCGTTGCGTTTCGAATTTCATTCCTTTGAGAGAACGTAACTTTTCTCTTATTGCCCTACTGTGACGGGCAATGGATTCCTTAAGTCTTATAGCTTCAGCATCCATATCGAAATGAATGTATAATTAATCAGCTACTGCTAATTTATATGAAACTATCAGTTCTATACTTAATATATGACCATCTTTAGCACGTCCGACTGGCGCTGTAAACGATAGAATATCGCCAGTTTCAACTCTTACAGGATATCTTTCAACTAATCTTCCGTTTATTGCAAACAATGTATCATTTACAGCATGCGGATGTACCGATGATACGATGGAACACGAGAGTACACTTCCATTTCCAGGAACTTTATAGTATTCGAGTCCCGATGTTAACGTATACCTTAAAGAGGGACCTCGAAACGGACGTGTTTGCAATGAAATTATGAGTTGTGCTTTCAATTGTTGTAACATAGTGTTTACAACATTTCTCATTCGTGTTTTCATAGTATGAATATCATTATTTATAGTGATTAGTTTATTATCAAGTTCCGTTTGTCGTGCGGTTAGTTCTTTCACTTCTTTTTCTACAGCTGTAGTAATAGTCTCGCTAGCGGAGGTGATTGTTCTAGTTAACTGACTTTGTAATTCATTCTGTTTCCGTGTAATAGTATCGACAATGTTTGTTATAGTCTCAGTTAAACCCGTTTGCAATTCATTATGTTTCTGTATAAAGAAATGATTAACATAACTCATGGTGACTGCATCCCTATCATCTATCGGGTCGGCTAAATCCTTCAATCTCTTCATTCGAAATGATAGAGTTTCATTAGAGTCGTGAATTGGAATCCTATCATCTACATATTTTTTATTAGGAACGTCGTGTTCGTGAAGGGGGTCCAACAGCGTTTTCATTCTTATACCATCTATAATGACATTATTTTCGGAATCACGTTTAAATGCATATTTACTTAAGTACTCCATTAAATTGTTGTATTGGATGTCGAGCGATTTTTGTATGTGATCCCTAAGCATAGCTTCAAACTCGCCCATACGCTGATACGAGGTCTGCTCGCTGAAGATCTGCATTCGATTCTCGACGTCAGCCGTATGCGTATCCACATAACGTTTAGTCGATGCATCGTCACCTTCTTCAGGGTCGTGAATATTGCACAACCGCTTTCCCTTGAATCGATAGTTTCCTGATCCATCTCTAGTTATGATATATCGATTGAACACACCCCTAGAGGGTATGATTCTTCGGGATCCGAACCTGTCGATACTCATTGCTTAAGTGATGGATTATTCTATTTATTCATTCTGATAAAGCGATCAAAACCGTGACGGTAGCGTCCCTCGTTCAGTGGATATTCTGGTACTATAACAACAAAGGATCGTTCATCACTCTCCCATATATGTTTACACATATTCTTAAATTCATCATAGGACATATCGGTATTTACATAATCTTCGTATATATGTTTTAAATTGAGATTATCCTGTCTAAAGAATATAATCATATTTGCATTATCTCTAATTAAATGTTTAGGTACTTTAGCATATGATTGTGCTAAATATATAGCATCGACATTACGATGTCTACCCATACTGTAATATGAAGCTATCTTACCCTGTTTTTCATTTATCACATCATCAAATACGAATATCGAATTTTCTCTAGCATCCGACGTTTGAAGCACTTTATCACCATCATCGAACGTAAATACACCTATATCGGGTATAGTTTTCAGTAACCTGAGTAAATATCGATATTTAGGTTGTTGCAACGATTTCGAGTATATGTAGAGGTTTTCGAATCTCAGACCATTCTCGTGAATAAGCAGGTTGAGTAAAACGTTCGTTTTTCCAGCATTTGAACTGCCAAGTACGAGCGCTCTAACGTTACTCGGAAACAACGTACCGTGTCGTCCTTTGCGAATGTCATCCTCGAAATCTAACACCTGTATGGGTAGCGTACACTTTTGCTTTACTATCTCCATATCGCGACTAATACTTATAAAGCATAAGTTTTGTCTTTTATTTCGTTCGTGATAAGGGCAATCTATGTCTTTACTGGATTTAGCCAATCGTCATAGGAATCGTATACTTATAAAGCGCACGTTTTGCCTTTTTTATTTCATAGTGAGACATGCGCTCTACACGTGCACGCAAAGGTTCGGGAATTCTTAATTCCTTGATTAATTCATTACCATTTGAGGCACATTTACCGGGTTATCGTTTCTGCGGTCCTGGAACGAAACTACATAAACGCTTGCAGAGAGGTGACTTACCGGTGAACGGGTTAGATTCAGCGTGTCTCGATCACGATCGGGCTTACGCAGAGAGTACTGATACAGAATCTCGTCGTCTAGCCGATAAGGTGTTGGTAGAGAAAGCTTGGAGACGTGTAAAGTCTGCCGACGCTTCTTTGGGCGAACGACTTGCAGCTCGACTTGTGACTACACTTATGAAGGGTAAATTGGCTGCGGGCGCTGGCATGCGTAAACGTCGCAACAAGAGAGGTGGTTTCTTACCTTTGCTACCACTTTTAGCAGCTCTAGGTGCAGCAGGTGGTCTAGCTGGAGGTGCTGCTCAGATTGCTACGGCTGTCAATAAGAAACGTTCGGATGCAAAACAACTTGCGGAATTAACACGTCACAACGAGCGCATGGAATCTTTGGCTCAGGGCAAAGGTCTTCGCCGTAAGAGACGTCGTAAGGGTAGAGGATTATATCTTCGATCAAAAAACTCGGGGCGAGGCCTATATTTATCCCGGAAAAAGCCCTGAGTGCTAACGAGATCGATTCGTATGCACGACGTCTACGCATTCCACATTTTAGAGGTGTCTACATGATCGATAAACTACCTCCACATCCTCGATACTATGAGAGAATAGTAGTGAATCTGGATACATCAAATAACCCTGGTACACATTGGGTTGCTGTACGTAAGGATGGTGACGTTGCCTACTACTTTGACAGTTTCGGCGATCTGAGACCTCCGGAAGAGATAGAAACGTACCTTTCGGGTGTCAAGCTCCTATATAATACGACGAGATTTCAAGAATTCGATTCTGTGATTTGCGGTCACTTGTGCCTTCAGTTTCTCCTCGATGAGTTACACGATCACCGTGAGTGGTAGTGATACCAGCTTCTCTACATTTCTAAATCCACCATTACATCTGGATCCTAACGGACATTACGAGATAGCTCTATTGAATTTTGAGACTTTTTACTCAATTCCGAATGTGGACGAGAGTAATAATCTATTCCATTACGTTCGCGATGGAAAAGTCGAACGTATAGTAATTCCACCGGGTACTTATGAATTGGATGATATCGCCAGATTGATCAAGGATGCTCTCGACATCGGTGACGACTTTATTCTACGTGCTAATAATAACACCATGAAATCAGAAATTCAATCTCCCTATATTATCGACTTTAGTCGTGAGAGATCTATTGCTTCACTTCTCGGTTTCACCTCTAAACAGAGGGTACCGGCAAACGTGCTGACCGAGTCTAATGATTTGGTTAACATATTCAAAGTCAGCATCATACGTATCGAGTGTAGTCTTGCAACGGGATCTTTCATCAATGGTAAAAGTGGTCATTCTCTGTATGAATTTTTCCCATCGGTACCTCCAGGTTATCATATTTCGCAGGAACCATCAAGTCCTATATATTTACCAATCATCGATACGAATCTCATTGATCATCTCGACATTAGAGTGGTAGACCAGAACGGCGATAAGTTAGATTTCAGGAACGAAACCATCACTGTACGATTGCACATACGTCGTAATGGGTATAAGTTTTAAGAGACGATGCTATATTAAAAAACATCTCTCGAGATTGATCTCTACTCGATCATCGACCCGCAAGCTAATCACATCGTCTAATCGAAGATTTCTCGCTAACTTAGGCTTCAAGGTTCTATGATGGATGTGTTGGACGTGACCGGGATTCCGACCTTTGATGATAAGATCAGTAAGGAGGAAGAACACGTATTCCTACCGTACAATACGTCAGCTCTCGATGTGAACGATGAAATTAGAATTCCATGTCAAGCTGAAGATTTGTACACGCTTCCTAGTAGAAGTTATCTCTACATTGAGGGGACTCTCACTAAATCCGACGGCACCGTTGCCACATCGAAATTGAGTAACAATGCTATGGCATTCCTATTCGATGAGATTCGTCTGGATATGAATGGAACGACTATTGATAGAACTAGGAATCCGGGCATTTCATCAACGATGCGTAACTATGCTGCACTGAATGAACTGGAATCGAATCGTTTACTAAATGCTGGATGGATCTATCCTGGAGGTGTGGTAGACATCGTGAATACATCGAATGGTATCTTCAATGCTATCGTTCCTCTTTCGATGTTGCTGGGTTTCGCCGACGATCACAAGGAGGTCATACTTAATAGCAAGTTTGAACTTATTCTCATTAGATCTAAGGATTCTAATAATTGTATCATTGGAAACGATCCTACAACCATACAACTAACTAGACTCGAATGGAGGATGCCTGTACTTCGACTTTCAGATTCTGAACGAGTTGATAAACTTAAACTCGTCAAATCGGATAAACCTCTACACGTCGCATTTCGAACCTTGGACCTTCACACTCAACCTGCTGTACCTCAAACTAAAGCGTTCACATGGAACATTGCAACCACGACTAAACTTGAAAAACCACGTTTCGTCATAGTCGGTGCACAAGTGGATAGATTGAATCATCTCGCTAAGGATGCTTCTCTATTTGATAATTGTAATATCACCAATCTGAAACTTTATCTCAACAGTGAATCTTACCCCTATCACGATATGAATTTGGATTTCGCCAATTCGAAATTTGCATCTCTGTATGATCAATATTCCAAATTTCAATCATCCTACTATGGAAAGGAGAATTACCCTCTTTTGAAAAGGAACGACTTTCTGAAATATGCACCGCTATTCGTCATCGATTGCTCTCATCAACCTGAGGATACTGTGACGGGGGCAGTGAATGTCAGATTGGAAGTTCAAGCATCGTCAAATTTTCCTGCACAAACTTCATTATTCTGTTTAATTATTCATGATAAATTATTCACTTATAAACCACTAACTCATGTTGTACAATCTATCATATAGGTGTAATAAATAAAACATTACAAATTCAAATTATCTTTTTATTGACTTTAACATACATCTCCAATATCCTCTTCCTTGCACTCCTGCTTTTTGCATCATATGAACATAATGATTTATGAATATCATACAACTGATATAAATTTCTTTCAATATATGGAATTAGTCTTTTAAGTCCATTGAATGCAGTACTATTCAGATTTATACTGCCCACATTTAAACATGTATTCACAAACGTTATTTCTTGCATCTTATTCATGCATAACATTATATTAAATGCATATATTATATTTTCACTGTACGGTGCACATGGATGCTTACCATCTTTCAGATACGTATCCAAAACACACAAATTTGACATTATTACCTCCCAATCCTCTTTTGTAATATACACAAACGTATCGTCATGTGTATCTTTAATGTAAAGTGATGGGAGTTCATTGTATAATCCTATGTTCACACGAAAGTCAATGCTGATGGAGATGTCGTTATCGTTCATGCACACACTATTTACCATCACTCGCAACTTCCTCCTCTACTTCTTCTGCGAAGGGTGTGAAGGGTTCGAACATCATTATGATGAAACTGTCTTGATCGAACGTCTTCTTGGCTTTGACGATTCTCGGTTTGCAGTTCGTCTTCTTCTTTTTCTTGTCTCCTTTCTTACTGGATCTGCGGACATACACGAACTATGTCTCAACATCGTGAATATTTAATACACTTGTTAACGTAAAACTCTTATTATTTTATACTCACTTTTCTATGACTTCCTCCTCGGGTTTCGATGTTCCGATATCCTTAAACGGACGATCATTGTACGGACCGCACACATCTTCACCTTGATCCTGTTCGGACTGGCATGCCACATCTTCACTTTGGGCTTTACTGAAATAAACATATTTATCATTAGTTATCTAACACATAACAACACTTTCACGTTAACACACAATTATAATTCTACTTACCCGAGGTACACTTTACAATTCTTTCCGCATTGAGCATAAGATGTGATCGAATCATGATGGGAAGGATTCTTGCAAATCACTTGATGCATCTTTCCATCACACGTTTCATCGTGGTGCTCAACCCAATGCTTTTGCAAATCTTCGAAATTGCGTAGATTCTCCCAGAATCTGGTACCACTTTCAATGATAGGTGTTGTTGTTCCACTCATCTTGACGTTGCGATGTGAAGTGAGAATGCATTCGTTCCCGAGTGAGCAGATGGGTGATGAAACGTGATCATACCTGTCTCCCCCCTCCCCATCCTGTCGTCGATTGTACTTAACGGACGGAGGGTTTGTGTGAAGTGAGGACACGTTCGTTCCCGAGCTGGCGGGACAGGGTGAGACCTGTTAATTCGAATTTACTCACATATGCACAAATCTTGAGGAATGACAACACGTCATCACCCTTATACTTCAATGTGGAATAGATTTATATTTTCTCGTACCTCGATGTGGGAATGGAATTTAACCTTTTCTTAACCTTTACATAGCTCTTGCATACAATAGCTCAAGGAGAGATTCTGCATAGGGAACACCCCTTACCAGAATGTCTTATTACATTTATTTTCATAAATCTCTCCCAGTAAACATACCTAATCATTCTCTCGATATTCTTTTATCTAAAGAATAACGATACTACATCATATATCATACACTAAACGTAATAGATATCAAACCCTACACTCGATATTCATACATGAGAGTTCAAGCACAGACATCGAAGCACTGAACGTAATAGATATCAAACCCTAGACTCGATATTCATACATGAGAGTTCAAGCACAGTCATCGAAGAATTACTATCAATACATTTAATTCAAACATCCCCGGAACCCCCCCCCCCCGTTACCCACCCCGCCCCATCACAATATCGAACCCTAGACTTCGATATTCATACATGAGAGTTCAAGCACACACACACATCGAAAAGAATTCACATTTAATTCAAACATCCCCGGAAACCCCCCCCCCGTTACCCATCCCACCCATCACACATTACACATCACACACACACACACACAATCATCATCATCATCATCATCATCATCATCATCATCATCATCCCAACCCTCAAAAACATCTCACTGCACAGGGGAGAACGGCACTACGCCAACACTCCCCTTCTTTTACAACTCGATTTTCATATAGGAGAGTTCTAAATCAATGAGCATTCTACATCACTCATATATTAACACAGAGGAGAGTTCAACATCTTATCTACACTGTGCTGATTCTCTCAATTCTATACTACTCACGGGCTGTAAAATATTGTTTAAATAAAAAAAGATCAATGTATCCATTGATCTTTGGGGAAGCGAGGGAGAGATGTCACAAATGGCTGTATTAATTACACTCTGGTGACTCAAGTAGTAGGTGTGACGTCACTCTCTCCCCTCCTTTATGGTCTTTAGGCGATAGACGGTCTCTCTTAATGTACCTTTTGGAGAAGCAACATGTGTAGGCGACTCCGCTACTGGACAGGTAAATGGCCATAATGGCCGCCTTTGTAATCTGCTTGTAATAAATGTTCTTATTAAATGAACTCCACATTTAATTAGTTTTACGCTACCTTTTTAACAATGAAAACTTTATATAAAAATACAAACCTCTCGCTAAAACATGTAGTTCTGCTCTGAGTGTTTGCTCCCGTGTTCGGCCTCACCACGTGTTCCTTAATATTCAGAACAACAAAGTTGAATGATAATATGAAGGTAAATATTTTAATTATTTTTTGTTAAGTTTTATTGTTGTTCTTTTGGAATCTGCAGTGGCTTTTTCATGAAAAGCTTATCATGTGGGTGATGCACAAACCTCCACAAATACTTCCCACGTTAACAAATGATATGTATCTGGTCGAAGCTCCCTTCTTTGTCGTTCCCTACGTATACGAAAAACCTCCCCTGAATCCTTTCAAGGCATATTTTGACAAAGTAGACAAACAGTTAGAAGAACAGAAAGAGAAAACCGAAAAGAAAAAGAAGAAACAGAGAAAATAAGAAAAGAAATAGAACAGAAAGAAAGAAAAGAAAATGAAGAGAAAGAGAGAGAAGGAAGAGAAAGTGAAGAGGAGAGAAAAGAAAATGAAGAGAAAGGGGGAAAAGAAAAAGAACTAAAGGAGAGTCAAGTGAGGAACAGGAAGGTAAAAGTAAGGAGCTGAAAATTTGGAAAAGCATACAGAATATAAAGCAAAGGAACATGAAACTGATGACACAGGAAAGAGCAGAGCTGGAGAGAAAACCAAAGCAAATGAGACTGAAGAACAACGGACTGAAAATTCAAAGGCAAAAGATAATGTTGCAAATAGGGAGGAAACGAAAAGTACACCAGAAACCCCACAAACAGAAAGGTCTTGACAACATAGCTGATGCTGCTAAATCATTTACAAAATCAACAAATGGCACGCTGCTTGTGGAAGCAACTACAGCATCCCAGGCAGTAAAAATACAGAATGCCACTATGCTGGGCAGTTATCCAATCAAAGTGGAGATGCATAGGAACCTGAATTCCATGCGCGGTATGGTGAACACTAGCGCGTTGGATGGAATGTCCAACGAGGAGATTCAGGAGAACCTTCATAACAAGGCGTAACAACAGTCGATCTTGTTCAAAGGAATCAGCAAGGGGAAATGTTTCCTACTCGTACCCTGTTCTTGCACTTTGATAGGGTTGATCTCCCTCTAAAGATCAGGGTGGGATAAGAAGTGAGAGGTTATACCCTATATACCTATCCCTCTGAGGTGCTACCAATATCAGGGGTTCAGTCACACTAGTGCATTATGTAACGGCGTACCTACATGTGACAGCTGTGAAGACCGCATGCAAGAAAATGCATGTACATCACATCCAGCATGCGTTAATTTTAGCGGTGAACATCCATATAGTTGCCGAGAATGCCGCCGTTACATTGAAGAGCGAGCTATTCAGGAGATCCGGGTTAAAAAATGGTACCCTTTTCGTAAGCCCGGAAACTTCTTTGTATCCACAAGCCCTCATTAACTACCTCCCGTACCTGTAGCTCTGTGGCGGCTACTCCGTCACCAAAACGGGAGGCTGGTACACAAACATCTGATATGAACGGGGCAGCTATTTCAAAGAAATTTTAGTGCCTAGATCGCAAAAAAGAGCATCAGTAACGCCATGTAAAGATCCCAGAACACCACTTAACACTACTGAGAATAAGAACAAGTCAGTAAAGCCTTAGGAGTTGGAGTTTAAAGAACGGCTTCCGATTCTCCGCTGAGAAAACAATCTGTGTTAACTTCTGGCGTCAGCAGAGTCGACTACTTCCAAAGCACCGGCTAGGCGCTGATCTACTACCTTTTACAGATGAGACGAGGTTCTTTGGATTGATATTTGATAGAAAACTTTGTTGGTCGTCGCATATAGCATAAGTGAAAGCGCGATGTGACCGATCTTTAAATATCTTAGGGTACTAAGTGGAAAATCATGGGGAGTGGATCGTACAATGTTACTGCGAATTTATCGCGACCTCATCTGTTCCAAATTAGATTATGCTAGTATCGTTTATGGCTCAGCACGACCATCTGTGTTGAAGAGATCAGACACAGGCCGTAATTGAGTAATACGTATAGCATTTGGGGCATTTCCAACGAGCGGAGTTATAAGCCTGTATGCTGAGTCTGCAGAACCTCCTGTGCAGTACAGGCCCAACATGGTATTAGCAAATTATGGCTGTGGACTTAATTGCATGCCCACACATCCATCGTTTACGCCGTTCTTTAACACCGTCATGGAGGTGCGTTATAGGACTGATTCTATTAAACCAAAGCCACCTGGTTTCCGTTTCCGGGAGCTCCTTAGACATCTTGAAACTGAAATGCCCAAAATGTATCACAGGGGGGAGAGGACATGCCCTCCTTGGTTGTGCAGAGCTTTCCACGTTGATATGGGCATGCCTAAATAAGATACATCTACCAAGTCAATGTCTAGTATCCGCAAATGTTTTTATTAGAATTTTATCGTGATATGAGAACCATTTTATAATTTATACTGATGGCTCCAGGAGCTCAGATGGTGTTGGTTTTGCTTACGTGTGTGGAACCGAACCGTTAACATTCGGATTCCACACTAGCACTTCCATTTTTACTGCAGAGCATTATGCAATATACCGGGCCATTTTACACGTACTTCAACGAAAGTTGGGGAACTGCTTAATCCTGAGAGATTCCCTCATTACACTTCAAAGCATACGGCAGCTGTACAACTACCACCCTATTGCGCAGCGTATCCAGGATGCCCTCCAGGTTTAACAGGCTTCTGGTGTTATCGTAGTGTGTGCATGGATTTCTGGTCACGTAGGCTTGCGGGGGAATGAAATGGCGGATATTGCAGTGAAGGCCGCTACCATGAAGCCCAGGGTTCAAGTACCATCTGAGATATACTGTGACATGACATACTGTTCCATATGGAAGCGGAGCATAATGTTCGTGGACGGTTAGAGCGTGCACCTGCATTTCACCTGTATCCTAACTGCCCATTTGAAGATAACCAAAAGGGGAAGCTGACAAGGCATTTGTAGTCGTGTAGTAAGAAATGTAACCCAACATCTCAAATAAAGCTAACACTCAAGGCTAATTTATTCGCGGACGATTTAACAATCTACTGCAGGAACTAAGGTCTAATCACTGACTAATAAGTTCTTCAAACTACAATAAATGCATTACAGGAATGGTCAGATTTAACCGGATTCAAGTTCCCCACAAAAAATTAAAAAATGCGCAGTGTTCGTTAAAAGTAAAAATATAAATGAGAAACCTAAGATCTATATGGGAATAATATTATTGAAGTTGTTAAGACACTAAAACTCCTGGGATTCCTTTTGGACAAAAAGCTAACATGGATTCCTCATATTAAAATCTAAAATCATACTGTATTAGAATATTAGGTCTATTAAAAGTTTTGGCAATAAAAAGTGAGGTGCAGACTCAATCGTTTTATTATCTACTTACAAAACTACTATCAGATCTAGACTGGACTATGCAGCCATAGTATACATCTAACCCTCTCCTACTGCTCTCAAAATGTTCGTCAATACAGATTACAGCTTTACGGCTTAGTTTAGCAGTTTTTGCTCAAGACCTTCTTCGAGTATTCTAGTTGAGACAGAAGGACTCCCAACAGAATTGAGAAGAATTCAACTAAGTTAAATATATGGCCTCAAACAAGCTTCTGTTCCAAAAAAAATATTTGAGCAAATTAAAAAAAAGAAAGAAAAACGCTTTAATACTCCCACAAACAGACATCATAACCATACTACTTTCTATAAAAGCGCATCTACTTATCTTCATTGCCTTAACATTAAAGAACATACAATTTCTGCAAGGAAAGTATTTCACTAAATATCGCCTTGGAGGCTTTCATTACCAGTCATCCACTTACATATGTTCTCCCACATCAATAGTGAACGTTTAAAATTACCTATAATCAACTTTACTTAAATTTCCAGAGCTTCATCGGAATGATTTACATATATACACCGATGTTTCTATTATTGATGGAAAATGCGGAAGTGCAATTCTTTACTCTGAACACACAGCATTACACAAACTACCTGATCAATTCTCTATTTTTTCATGTGAGTTATTTGCCATAAAAGAAAGTCTGCACAATGAAGCCATCAATTCAGGCAAACCAATTAAAACACTATGGATACCATCACATAGACAAATTAATTGCAAAGATCGAGCAGATGCAGCAGTCAGTGAAGCAACCAGTTTACCACCAGATATTTATTATAAGCATGACTTACCAAAATTATAGTGTCTATATTAAAAAATTACATCAGAATAAACTGCGAAAAACATTGGCATAACTGAAAGAATAAAATGCATGATACAATGTCTAACTGAATATATATTAACGACTCCTCTCAAACAACTGAACTGTAATAAACGGCTATAACTAGACTAAGAACTGGTCACTGCAGAATACATCATATCGAAAGATCCAGCCCTCCTATGTGAAATGTGCCAGAGAGTGGCCATCTAGTGAGCTGGAATAAAATGCAGATGGGACTACAATACTAACAGGAAGGAAGACGTTGAACTACAAAAAATGTCAAGAAAAGACAAGAAACTTGAGCTTTTATCAACAAGTAAGGGTTGTGGCTTTGGTTCTTAAATTTTGTAATAGTGCAAGGAAGGCTAACACCCATGCAGGTCACCTTCATTTCTCAGAAATGAAAGTAGCAGAGCTGATTGGCGTTAAAGGAATTCAGTCGGTTTCACTAGAAGCTAAATGTTATAACGTCATTGGGATAAATGTTGTCAGGGACGAGAAAGATCTTCTTCGTGTGAAGAACAAGATTCTAATGAGACAGGATTCTTTGAACTTCGATATTCATTATTACTTACTAAGAAGCATGCAACAGTTGAAGAAATGATTATGGAACATCACCAATTTCATTTCCATGCCGGTGTACAGTTTTTAATGGCCTATTTGCGGAAAAGGTATTGGATAATACAAACCAGGAGAAGGAGAGAAATGAAAATGAAGAGAAAGATAGAAAAGAAAAAGTGCTAAAGGGAGGGTCAAATGAGGAACAGGAAGGTAAAAATAAGAAGCTGAAAATGTGGAGAAGCATAAGGAATATGAAGCAAAAAACATGAAACTGATGACACAGGAAGGAGCAGAGATGGAGAGAAAACCAAAACAAATGAGCCTGAAGAACAACGGACTGAAAATTCAAAGGCAAAAGATAATGTTGCAAATAGCGGGGAAAAGGAAAGTACATCAGAAACCCCACAAACAGAAAGGTCTTGACAACACAGCCGGTGCTGCTAAATCCTTTACAAAATCAATAGATGGCACGCTGCTTGTGGAAGCAACTACAGCATCTCAGGCAGTAATAACACAGATAACCACTATGCTGGGCAGTTATCCAATCAAAGTGGAGATGCATAGGAACCACAATTCCACGCGCGGTATCGTGAACACTGGCGCGTTGGATGGAATGATCAACGAGGAGATTCAGGAGAACCTTCATAACAAGGCGTAACAACAGTCGTTCATGTTCAACGGAATCAGCAAGGGGAAATGTTTCCTACTCGTACCCTGTTCTTGCCCTTTGATAGGGTTGATCTCCCTCTAAAGATCAGGGCGGGATAAGATATGAGAGAGGTTATACCCTATATACCTATCCCTCTGAGGTGCTACCAATATCAGGGGTTCGGTCACACTAGAGCTGTCTGTAAAGGCGTACCTACATGTGTCAGATGTGAAGACCGCATGCAAGAAAATGCATGTACATCACATCCAGCATGCGTTAATTTTAGCGGTGAACATCCATATAGTTCACGAGAATGACCCGTTATATTGAAGAGCGAGCTATTCAGGTGATACGGGTTAAAAAAAAATATCCTTTGCGAAAGCTCGGAAAGTTCTTTGTATCCACAAGCCCTCATTAACTACCCCCATACCTACAGCTCTGTGGTGGCTACTCCGTCACCAAAACGGGAGGCTGGGACACAAACATCCAATATGAACGGGGCAGCTATTTCAGAGAACTCTTTAGTGCCTAGATGGCAACCTAGGGCATCACTAACGCCATGTGAAATCCCAGAACACCACTTAAGACTACTGAAAATAAAAACAAGTCAGTATAGTCGCCTTACAAAAATCGGCATCTAGCAACAGAACGAAATTGCCCATAGTGTAGCAAGCACCAGAGATAAAGTTTAAGACCCAGTATAATAGAACTACCTTCCGGAAAGAAAACGCAAAACCTGCTCCAGAAACGTCCAAGAAGGGAAGTCCAAAAGCATCGCCGAATTCATCGTCGGTGTCATCATCTGGGGAGCACTCCGACCGACGAATGTCATCTACGTCGGTCGGAATTTCCAATCGCTTCGAGGCTCTCGAACCGAAAGTTGTAACAGCAAAACGGTCCTCTGCCATAGAAGATATGGAGTACGAAATATCTGAACACGCTGCTGCTTCTGTAGCAAAGAATAGGCAGGATAAACCTGCAGAAACTAACCCTACACCTAAGAAAAGGGGCAAATTGATCCGACCAGCTCTAAATCCTACGTAATGTGCGTGCTTATTTGACATGGTCCATTAGTTTCGCCATGGCTGTCCTTCAATGGATCATACAAGGTTTAAAGGCACATCGACCAGAACTGGAAGTTTAGCTCAGTAAGCATAACCCTTGCTGGTATGCTTACAAGAGACTAAGCTACGACCCTAAGACAAGCTTAAAATCAGACACTACACTCCACTGAGGTGCGATATTGAAACAGAAACGGGCATGCCTGCTCACGGGGGCACTAAAATGATATTTGTAGGTATTTGTAGGTATTTGTAGGTCCGTTATAGCTAAAATATGACATATAATCTGTAGCTGTCAGGATTAAGCTGCCATCAATCGAATTTTTCATTTGCAATATATGTACCGCCATCAGATGAACTCTAGTTAACTGAACTTGAAAATCTGGTTTCCCAACTTTCATCACCATTTCTGTTAGTGGGAGACTTTAATGTCGATCACCCGCTTTGGGACTCAAATCGGGCATGTTCCAGAGGCAACCTCATTGCTAAATATCAAGAAAAGACAAGAAACGTGAGCTTTTATTAAAGAATAAGGGTTGTGGCATGGCTTCTTAATTTTTTTTAAATAAGTCAAGGAAGGCTAACACCAATGCAGGTCCCCTTCATTTCTCAGAAATGAAGGTAGCAGAGCTCATTGGCGTTAAGGGAATTCAGTCGGTTTCACTCCAAGCTAAATGTGATAACTTCAGTGGGATAAATGTTGTCACGGAAGAGAAAGGTCTTCAACCCTTATCCAATGAGGCTATCAACTCAGGCAAACCAACTAACATACTATGGGTACCATCACATAGACAAATTAATGGCAAAAAAAAACGAGCAGATGCAGCAGCCAGTGAAGCAAACAGTTTCGCTCCAGATATTTATTACAAGCACAAATTACAAAGATTACATTGTCTATATCAAAACATTACATCAGAAGATACTGGGAAATACATTAGCATAACAACTGAAAGAATAAAATGCATGATACAATGCCTAACCGAATATATATTAAGGACTCCTCTCAAACAACTGAACTGTAGTAAATGGCTATAAATAGAATAAGAACTGGTCACAGCAGAATACATCATATCGAAAGATCCAGCCCTCCTATGTGAAATGTGCCAGAGAGTGGTTATCTAATGAGCTGAAAGTCAATGCAGATGGCACTACAATACTAACAGGAAGGAAGACGTTGAACTACAGAAAATGTCAAGAAAAGACAAGAAACTTGAGCTTTTATCAGCAAGTAAGGGTTGTGTCATGGGTTCCTAAATTTTGTAATAGTGCAAGGAAGGCTAACACACATGCAGGTCCCCTTCATTTCTCAGAAATGAAAGTAGCAGAGCTGACTGGCGAAAAAGGAATTCAGTCGGTTTCACTCCAAGCTAAATGTTATAACGTCATTTGGATAAATGTTGTCAGGGACGATAAAGATCTTTTTCGTGTCAAGACCAAGATTATATTGAGACAGGATTCTTTGAACTTCAGATATTCATTATTACTTACTAAGAAGCATGCAACAGTTGAAGCGATGATAATGGAGCAACATCAATTACATTGCCATGCCGGTGTACAGTTTTTAATTTTCTAATTGCAGAAAAGGTATAGGATAATACAAACCAAGAGAAGGAGAGAAAAGAAAATCAAGAGAATGACGGAACACAAAAAGTGCTAAAGGGAGGGTCAATTGAGAAACACGAAGGTAAAAATAAGAAGCTGAAAATGTAGAGAAGCATACAGAATATGAAGCAAAGAAACACGAAACTGATGACACAGGAAAGAGCAGAGATAAAGAGAAATCCAAAACAAATGAGGCTGAAGAACAACGGACTGAAAATTCAAAGGCAAAAGATAATGTTGTGAATAGTGGGGAAACGAAAAAAAAACATCAGAAACCCCACAAACAGAAAGGTCTTGACAACATAGCTGGTGCTGCTAAATCATTTACAAAATCAATAGATTGCACGCTGCTTGTGGAAGCAACTACAGAATCTCAGGCAGTAAAAACACAGATAACCACTATTTTGGGCAGTTATCCAATCAAAGTGGAGATGCATAGGAACCTCAATTCCACGCGCGGTATCATGAACACTAGCGCGTTGGATAGAATGTCCAACGAGGAGTTTCAGGAGAACCTTCATAATAAGGCGTAACTGCAGTCGTTCGTGTTCCACGGAATCAGCAAGGGGAAATGTTTTCTACTCGTACCCTGTTCTTGCCCTTTGATAGGGTTGATCTCCCTCTAAAGATCAGGGCGGGATAAGAAGTGAGATGTTATAACCTATATACCTATCCCTCTGAGGTGCTACCAATATCAGGGGTTCGGTCACACTAGAGCATTCTGCAAAGGCGTACCTACATGTGTCAGCAGTGAAGACCGCTTGCAAGAAAATGCATGTACATCACCTCCAGCATGCGTTAATTTTAGCGGTGAGCATCCACATATTTCACGAGAATTCCCCCGTTATATTGAAGAGCGATCTGTTCAGGAGATCCGGGTTAAAAGAAGGTACCCTTTTCGTAAGCCCGGAAATTCCTTTGTATCCACAGGCCCTCTTTAACTACCTCCCGTACCTACAGCTCTGTGGCCGCCACTCCGTCACCAAAACGGGAGGCTGGTACACAAACATCCAATATGAACGGGGTGGCTATTTCAGAGAAATTTTTAGTGCCTAGATCGCAACCAAGGGCATCAGTAACGCCATGTAAAATCCCAGAACACCACTTAAGACTACTGAAAATAAGAACAAGTCAGTAAAGTCGCCTTACAAAAATCGGCGTCTAGCAACAGGACGAAATTGCCCATTGTGTACCAGGCACCAGAGATAAAGTTTAAGATCCAGTATGATAGAACCGCCTTCCTGAAAGAAAACACAAAGCCTGCTCCGGAAAAGTCCAAGAAGAGAAGTCCAAGAGCATCACCGAGATCATCGTCGGAGTCATCATCTAGGGAGGACTCTGACCGACGAATATCATCTCCGTCCGTTAGAATTTCCAATCGCTTCGAGCCTCTCGAACCGAAAGTTTTAAGAACAAAACGGTTCTCTGCCATAGAAGATATGGAGCAGAAAATATCTGAACACACTGCTGCATCTGTAGCAAAGACGAGGCAGGATAAACCTGCAGAAACTAGCCCTACACCTAAGAAAATGGGCAAATTGAGACGACTAGCTCTAAAACCTACGTAATGTGCGTGCTTTTTTGACATGGTCCATTACTTTCGCCATGGCTATCCTTCAATGGATGATACGAGGTTTAAGAGCTCATCGATAAGAACTGGTACTTTTGCTTAGTAGGCATAACCCTTGCTGGTGTGCTTACAAGAGACTAAGCTGCGACCACAAGACAAGTTTAAAACCAGACACTACACACCACTGAGGTGCGATATTGAAACAGAAGAGGGCATGCCTGCTCACGGGGGCACTATGATGATATATTTGTAGGTCCGTTACAGCTAAAATATAACATATAATCTATAGCTGTAAGGATTAAGCTGCCATCAATCGAATTTTTCATTTGCAATATATTTACCGGCATCAGATAAACTCTAGTTAACTGACCTTGAAATTCTGGTTTCCCAACTTTCATCGCCATTTCTTATAGTGGGAGACTTTAATGCCGATCACCCACTTTGGGACCCCTCAAAATCCAACCTCTGCGGTCCTCGTCCCGAGGGGTGGGCAACAGGAAGTAGGGGACTGACTGATGTGGTGATGTACGGTGGGGACTTGGTGTACCCCACGACCGCTACGGCTGCCGAGAAGGCCCATCAGTAACCACGAAAACTGGCAGAAGAGGCTCTGGTATTTTTCCCCAGGGACCTACTACGGTAGGTACGGGTTTGGCGATCCCAGAATCCCTAGCCCCTCACCCTCATTTCATCCCCTTCACATCCATCAACTGTGCCACGCTCTGCTACTGCTGATCAGTATGCATCACCTTCTTCCCCTTCTAGTTTTTATTATAATTATTAGCACTTTAGGTCTTAGGTTTATAACTCCTGTCTCACCAGCAGGGATCTCTCCTATCTCCGTGGTTCTGTCCCACGGTTTTCAGCGTGGCTTCCGACATGTGTGCTCTCCGGAGCTCTCAAAAGTGAAGGTTGAGCGGACCCTTCGCACTGCCACTATGTGTAGCCTTAGGTGCGGAGCCCGTCCACACCGTCAAGTACACCCACGTAGCTCCTTGAGGGCCCGGTCTATGTTAATCTCCCGACGGCCGTGTGCCGTTGGGTTAGTATCACGGACCGGACGTGTTACCGCTGACGGAACCCCGGTGTAATCAACCGCAAGTCCCCTAAATCCGCGTGTGCCTATTACACGCAGCGCGGCCTAAAGTGGGGAGCCACAGGCGGTTATTCCTGTGGTAGGGGCATAAAGCCGGGGTGTGCGTGGTGAACGGTTTACCCATACGGACAAGCAGTGGATATTGAAGGGTAGCTTTTCTGAGGTACAAATGAGATCGGTCACGGGTGGGGTCCCCATGACGGCACAGACCGTGAAGATTCGGTGTCTTTCTTTATTTAACCCCCGGATGGCAGGCTGACGCCGACGGTTCCGGATGGGGGTCTATATCATCATGTCTCCGCGCAAACAATCTTTCATTGACCCTTTTTTGATAATGACCTTGGCTTGTGATGGGAAAACGTTTAAAGAGATTAGTCTATTTTACATAAAGCGCAAACTTGATAAAATCAGCGGCCCGGTTAAAAACGCTACGCGTCTCCGAGACGGTAGCTTACTATTAGAGAGCACCAGTGCAGACCAGTCCCGCAAACTGCAGAAGGCGACTTTGCTGGGCTCCTACCCTATCCGGGTAGCCCCACACAAAACACTCAACACCTGTAGAGGAGTAGTCACCACCTCCAGCCTAGATGGTCTTGCAAATGAAGAAACAGTAAGTTGCCTCTCTGACCAGCTTGTTTGTCAGGCGTACCGGCTAACACGGAAACAAGATGGCAAGGAGTACCCGCTACGTACGGTATTTATAACTTTTGCTGGGACGAAGTTACCTGAATATATATATTGCGGCTATGAACGTGCTAGCGTCCGCCAGTATGTCCCGAACCCCATGCGCTGTTTCCAATGTCAGCGGTTCGGACATACTAAGGTCACATGTACCAATCCTGCTCTTTGTGAGCAATGTGGCCTACCGAAACATGACGACCCTAACTGCAGTCGAACACCTTGTTGCGTGAACTGTGGTGGTAGTCATCCCTCCAGTTCGCGACAGTGCCCTAGATTCATGGACGAAAAAAGTATTCAGGAGCTACGTGTAAAGGAACGCCTGACTTTTCCAGAGGCACGGCGGCGCTTCGAAAAACTGAAGCCTCCTAACACTACTACTGGATATGCATTAGCAGCTCGCCGTACTCCTAATACCACTGTTGCTGTTCAACACGTCCCTGTCGCCCACGCATCCACGCAGACTGACTTTCTAGCTGTTAAACCCACGTCTCAGACTGCTTGTATATCCACCAGCACTACCTCCGTTTCAGCCGTACAGACTCCAGCCACCCAGCCATCACCGAGTAACAACAATCCCGTAGTAAATGTGAAAAACCGATCCCGGCCAACAAATAGATCAAGAAGTCGCTCGCCTTCTATTAGATCCCGGTCTCGTTCTACGAGCCGTAGGAGTTCTGACTCTCGAACATCAGCGGAGTCACAGGAGGCTAATGATTTTCGAATCGTAGGGCCCAAGTCAGCCAAAGTCAAGGAAAAAGTTAAAACGGCCCGTTAAAACCTCTTTATGGAAATAATCCAGTGGAATGTCAATGGTTTTCGAGCTCGTGCTCAAGACCTACAATATTTAGTTTCTCAACGGTCACCATCAATTATTTGTCTCCAGGAAACCCATTTACATCCCAATCACGCGTTACACCTTCACTCTTTTTCGGCATTTAGAAGCGATTCTCTTGCAGGTATGCGTGCGAGCGGTGTCGTTGCTACCTTAGTGGCGCCTAACATCTCCGCCGCCAACGTTCCTCTCACCACACCATTGCAAGCTGTAGCCATTCGGATACAGCTGGAGAGCATCAGTTTTACCATCTGCAACATGTAAATGCCACCGCTCAGTATAGTTCCAGAGCGGGATCTTCTAGCTCTATTGGCTCAGCTCCCCTCACCACTACTCCTTGTGGGAGATTTGAATGCCAAGCACACGCTCTGGGGATCAGACACTGATGACGCCCGTGGATGCCTCCTCGTAGACGTCTTCGATAAGTCTGACCTGCTTCTGCTAAATACTGGTGACCCGACATTCCTATCATCCGCTTATGGTACACATTCCGTACTAGACCTTTCTTTCTGCAGTCCGTCATTAGTACCACTACTTGAGTGGTCAGTACTTTCCGACCTCTTTGGCAGTGATCATTACCCCATTAACATTCATTTTTCTGGCCGTCAATGTGTACCTTCTCGACATCCTCGCTGGATTATTTCCAAAGCTAACTGGGGAAAATTCCAATCCCTCATACACCTCATCGACGATGGTTTCGACAACATCGATGAAATGGTCGAATATTTTACTTGCTCGATCCTGCTCGCAGCAGAATCCAGCATTCATCGAGGTTCACCCACACCACGTCGTATCCCTGTACCGTGGTGGTCTGAGGAATGCATTTTGGCTGTCAAAGCACGCAAACGTGCTTTGCGCGTTTTTCAGCGGCACCCGACGGAAGGGAACTTCGTCGCCTTCAAACGTTCTGGCGCTAGGGCACGCTTTATACTGCGCAACGCAAAGCGTAAATCTTGGGAGGCCTATGTGTCTTCGCTTTCCCGGCGCAGCTCTACCCAACAAGTATGGTCAGCTGTTCGGCGGATGTATGGCAAGTATCGCCGGACGGTAGTTCCCGGCGTTGCCATCAACGGTTCCATGTGCATCACCGAGCAGGACATAGCTGAAGCCCTAGCTACCACATTTGCTGCCACGAGCCAAACTGCCCGCTATGACGCTCTCTTCCTGCCTATTAAGGAAAAGGCGGAGCGGGTACCACTTAATTTTAATAGTGACTGCACCGAGCCGTATAACCAACCTTTTACCGCAACCGAGCTTGCCCCTTCTCTGGCGTTACCAAAGGATTCCTCTCCAGGTCCCGATGACGTACACCGACAGATGCTGCTACATCTTCCACCTGAGGCGCTATGTTTCCTTTTAAACATCTATAACCGCATTTGGCATGAGCGGGTTTTCCCTTCCTCCTGGCGAGAGGGTATAGTCATCCCCATCCCTCGACCTGGAAAGGACCGCACGCTACCATCTAGCTACCGCCCCATTTGCTTGACGAGTGTCATCTGTAAGACCTTCGAGCGAATGATAAACGCTCGGTTAAATTGGTGGCTAGAAAAACATAATCATCTGTCCAACTTGCAATGCGGTTTTCGTCGCCATCGCTCAAGTGTCGATAATCTAACACGCCTTGAGGGGTATATTTCCGATGCGTTTCTACTGAAACAGCACGCCGTGGGCGTGTTCGTCGAACTGGAGAAGGCTTATGACACCACCTGGCGGTACGGCATACTCCGTAACCTACATGGTTACGGTATGCGTGGTCATCTACCCGAATTCCTATGCAACTTTTTAAAACTTCCTCGTTTTCGGGTTCGCATAGGAAACACGATATCACGGGAGCGGATACAGGAGAACGGCGTACCTCAAGGGTCAATTTTGAGCGTCACCCTTTTTGCCGTAGCGATTAACGGCATCACTAGTGCCGTTCGAAGTGGAATTCCATCATCCCTCTATGTTGACGACTTCGCAGTTTATTATAGGTCTGCCAACATAGATCACTTTGAGCGCCAACTGCAGCTGACCATTACCCAGCTAGCAGCTTGGGCGCTTCAAACCGGCTTCCGTTTTTCAGCTGCGAAGACGCAGTGTATCCACTTTCACCGCCTACGAGGTATTCACCCGCCTCCTGATATTCATTTGAACGGCACACCCCTGCCATTTGTCTCGCACCTGAAGTTCTTGGGCCTCTACTTGGACCGACAACTCAATTGGGAGCACCACATTCGTCACCTTCGAGCCTCTTGCGATCGTTCTCTTCGGGTGCTGAAGGTATTATCTGGAGCATCTTGGGGGGGGCGATCGCACGGTAATGTTGAGGCTGTACCGCTCTCCTGTTCGGTCCAAGCTGGACTATGGCAGTTTTATTTATGGCGCAGCGACCGCCTCTAAACTTCGCCTTGTAGACACCGTGCATCATACTGGCATCCGCCTTGCCACAGGAGCTTTCCGCACCAGTCGAGTCGACTGCCTGTATGCAGACTCAGGCGAACCTCCACTCCATATTCGTCGCTCGCTGTTACTCTGCTCATAAGTCTCGACGTTGGCAAGTTATCCCAATGATCCTTGTTTTAAACCAGTTTTGTGTCCAGATTTAGTCCACCGTTATATGCGCCCTGGTTCTCGGACACGCCCCATGGGAATAAGATTTCGGGATCTCCTACATTCCCATGGCCTCCGAATGCCTCGCGTGGAGAGGTCGTCCATCAGCCCTTATCCTGCTTGGCAACTGGATCGTGCGCGGTTCGATCTCGCTCTTTCCAGCAACTCTAAACTCGCTACACCACATTCGGTGTTCCAACAACTTTTTGCCGAACTACTGAGCCGTTACCCTAAATATGTTCCGGTCTTTACGGACGGTTCTCAGCTAGGTAGCACTACGGGTTGCGCCTATTTCATTAACGGTGAGGCTCATAAATTTCGACTTCTGGACTCCACTTCGGTCTTCTCAGCAGAGCTGTATGCCATCTTTTATTTGCTCCTTTTTATTTGCAAGTTAGCTCCTGGCTCTTTTATTGTTTGCACTGATTCTCTAAGTGATCTTCAGGCCTTGCAACAGCACACAGCCGCCCACACCCTTGTTGTAAAAATACAGGCCCAAATCTCACAAATGTTCGGTCGCGAATACCATTTGGTTTTTACTTGGATCCCAGGCCATGTTGGGATTTCCGGGATCGAGGAGGCGGACGCGGCTGCTAAGTCCGCTTGCCGTTTGCCCCGTAGTTTAACAACTACGGTGCCGTACCAGGATGTGCAACGTTTTTTCCGTCGCCAACTCCTATCTGCTTGGCAGCAATCCTGGACAGCTTTGGAGGGCACACAACTCCGGGCGTTAAAGGAGAGCGTACAACCCTGGCCAACTTCCTGCAGGGATAACCGGCGGGCCGAGGTGATACTCACCCGGCTGAGAATTGGGCACACACGTGCAACGCATGGCCATCTATTAAGAGGGGAACCGGCCCCTGTGTGTGCTCCGTGTGCAGTACCTCTCACCGTGCGGCATGTATTGCTGGATTGCCCGCAATACACCCGCGTTCGCCAGTCTTTGGGCCTAAGAGCTAACTTGCACGGTATTTTAGAGAACGACCCAGTGGCCGAGGATAAGGTTCTGCGGTTTGTTTTTAAAATTGGTTTTAAGAAACAAGTCTAACTTGTATTTTATATTTATTAATTTCAGATATTTTAAATTATAAGTTTTAGATGGTTTTTATGTCCTTTTAACCGTTGAGTGGTTTTATTACATTTTACCTTTTTAGCTAATTTTTTTATAGCTTATAGGTTTTAGTGTTGACTTGGGGCCCAAATGACCTTGTTGTCGACAGGCCCTTAAACACCACACACTCACTCACCCCCACTTTGGGACTCAAATCGGGCATGTTCGAGAGGCAACCTCATTGCTAAATTTCAAGAAAAGACAAGAAACTTGAGCTTTTTTCAAAGAGTAAGGATTGTGGCATGGCTTTTTAAATTTTTCAAATAAGTCAAGGAAGGCTAACAACAATGCAGGTCCCCTTCATTTCTCAGAAATGAAGGTAGCAGAGCTGATTGGCGTTAAAGGAATTCTGTCGGTTTCACTCCAAGCTAAATGTATTACTTCAGTGGGATAAATGTTGTCACGGAAGAGAAAGGTCTTCAACCCTTATTCAATGAAACTATCAACTCAGGCAAACCAGTTAACATACTATGGGTACCATCACATTGACAAATTAATGGCAAAAAACGAGCAGATGCAGCAGCCAGTGAAGCAACCAGTTTACCTCCAGATATTTATTACAAGCGTAACTTACCAAGATTATAACGTCTATATTAAAGAATTACATCAGAATAAACTGGAAAATACATTAGCATAACAACTGAAAGAATAACATGCATGATACAATGCCTAACCGAATATATATTAAGGACTCCTCTCAAACAACTGAACTGTAGTAAATGGCTATAAATAGACTAAGAACTGGTCACAGCAGAATACATCATATCGAAGATCCAGCCCTGCTATGTGAAATGTGCCAGAGAGTGGCCATCCAATGAGCTGGAAGACAATGCAGATGGCACTACAATACTAACAGGAAGGAAGACGTTCAAGTACAAAAAATGTCAAGAAAATACAAGAAACTTGAGCTTTTATCAACAAGTAAGAGTTGTGGCATGGGTTCCTAAATTTTGTAATAGTGCAAGGAAGGCTAACACCCATGCAGATCCCCTTCATTTCTCAGAAATGAAGGTAGCAGTGCTGATTGGCGTTAAAGGAATTCAGTCGGTTTCACTCCAAGCTAAATGTTATAACGTCATTGGGATAAATGTTGTCAGGGACGAGAAAGATCTTTTTCGTGTCAAGACCAAGATTCTAATGAGACAGGGTTCTTTGAACCTCAGATATTCATTATTACTTACTAAGAAGCATGCAACAGTTGAAGCGATGATAATGGAGCAACATCAATTGCATTGCCATGCCGGTGTACAGTTTTTAATTTTCTAATTGCGGAAAACGTATAGGATAATACAAACCAAGAGAAGGAGAGAAAAGAAAATGAAGAGAATGACGGAACAGAAAAAGTGCTAAAGGGAGGGTCAAGTGAGAAACACGAAGGTAAAAATAAGAAGCTGAAAATGTAGAGAAGCATACAGAATATGAAGCAAAGAAACACGAAACTGATGACACAGGAAAGAGCAGAGATGAAGAGAAATCCAAAACAAATGAGGCTGAAGAACAACGCACTGAAAATTCAAAGGCAAAGGATAATGTTGCAAATAGTGGGAAAACGAAAAGTACATCAGAAACCCCACAAACAGAAAGGTCTTGACAACATAGCTGGTGCTGCTAAATCATTTACAAAATCAATAGATGGCACGCTGCTTGTGGAAGCAACTACAGCATCTCAGGCAGTAAAAACACAGATAACCACTACGTTGGGCAGTTATCCAATCAAGGTGGAGATGCATATGAACCTCAATTCCACGCGCGGTATCGTGAACACAAGCGCGTTGCATGGAATGTCCAACGAGGAGATTCAGCAGAACCTTCATAATAAGGCGTAACTGCAGTCGTTCGTGTTTCACGGAATCAGCAAGGGGAAATGTTTCCTACTCGTACCCTGTTCTTGCCCTTTGATAGGGTTGATCTCCCTCTAAAGATCAGGGCGGGATAAGAAGTGAGAGAGGTTATACCCTATATACCTAACCCTCTGAGGTGCTACCAATATCAGGGGTTCGGTCACAGTAGAGCATTCTGTAAAGGCGTACCTACATGTGTCAGCTGTGAAGACCGCATGCAAGAAAATGCATGTACATCACATCCAGCATGCGTTAATTTTAGCGGTGAACATCCCCATAGTTCACGAGAATTCCTCCATTAAATTGAAGAGCGAGCTATTTAGGAGATCCAGGTTAAAAAAGGTACCCTTTTCGTAAGCCCGGAAACTTCTTTGTATCCACAAGCCCTCTTTAACTACCTCCCGTACCTACAGCTCTGTGGCGGCTACTCCGTCACCAAAACGGGAGGCTGGTACACAAACATCCAATATGAACGGGGCAGCTATATCAGAGAAATTTGTAGTGCCTAGATCGCAACCAAGGGCATCAGTAACGCCATGTAAATTCCCAGAACACCATTTAAGACTACTGAAAATAAGAACAAGTCAGTAAAGTCGCCTTACAAAAATCGGCGTCTGGCAACAGGACGAAATTGCCCATTGTGTAATTGTGTACCAAGCACCAGAGATAAAATTTAAAACCCAGTATGATAGAACCGCCTTCCTGAAAGAAAACACAAAGCCTGCTCCAGATAAGTTCAAGAAGAGATGTTCAAGAGCCTCTCCAAGATCATCGTCGGAGTCATCATCTAGGGAGGACTCCGACCGACGAATGTCATCTACGTCATTCGGAATTTCCAATCGCTTCGAGCCTCTCGAACCGAAAGTTGTAAAAACAAGACGGTCCTCTGCCATAGAAGATATGGAGCAGAAAATATCTGAACACGCTGCTGCATCCATAGCAAAGAAGGGGCAGGATAAAGCTGCAGAAACTAGCCCTACACCTAAGAAAAGGGCAAATTGATCCGACCAGCCCTAAAACCTACGTAATGTGCGTACTTATTTGACATAGTCCATTACATTCGCCATGGCCATCCTTCAATGGATCATATGAGGTGTAAGAGCACATCAATCAGAGCTGGTACTTTTGCTCAGTAAGCATAACCCTTGCTGGTATGCTTACAAGAGACTAAGCTGCGACCAAAAGGCAAGTTTAAAACCAGACACTACACACCACTGAGGTGCGATATTGAAACAGAAGAGGGCATGCCTGCTCACGGGGGCACTATGATGATATATTTGTAGGTCCGTTACAGCTAAAATATGACCTATAATCTGTAGCTGTAGGGATTAACCTGCCATCAATCGAATTTTGCATTTGCAATATATGTACCTCTATCAGATGAACTCTAGTTAACTGACCTTGAAAATCTGGTTTCCAAACTTTCACCGCCATTTCTTATAGTGGGAGACTTTAATGCCGATCACCCACTTGGGACTCAAATCGGGCGTGTTCGAGAGGCAACCTCATTGCTAAATATCAAGAAAAGACAAGAAACTTGAGCTTTCATCAAAGAGTAAGGTTAGCGGCATGGCTTCTTAAATTTCTTTAAATAAACCAAGGAAGGCTAACACCAATGCAGGTCCCCTTCACTTCTCAGAAATGAAGGCAGCAGAGCTGATTGGCGTTAAGGAAATTCAGTCGGTTTCACTCCAAGCTAAATGTGATAACTTCAGTGGCATAAATGTTGTCACGGAGGAGAAAGGTCTTCAACCCTTATTCAATGAAACTGTCAACTCAGGCACACCAATTAACATACTATGTGTACCATCACATAGACAAATTAATGGCAAAAATCGAGCAGATGCAGCTGCCAGTGAAGCAACCAGTTTACCTCCAGATATTTATTTCAAACATAAATTACCAAGATTATAATGCCTATATTAAAAAGTTACATCAGAAGAAACTGGAAAATACATTAGGATAACAACTGCAAGAATAAAATGCATGATACAATGCCTAACCGAATATATATATATTAAGGACTCCTCTCAAACAACTGAACTGTAATAAATGGCTATAACTAGACTAAGAGCTTGTCGCAGGAGAATACATCATATCGAAAGATCCAGCCCTGCTATGTGAAATGTGCCAGAAAGTGGCCATCTAATGAGCTGGAAGACAATGCAGATGGCACTACAATACTAACAGGAAGGAAGACGTTGAACTATAAAAAATGTCAAGAAAAGACAAGAAACTTGAGCTTTTATCAACAAGTAAGGGTTGTGGCATGGGTTCCTAAATTTTGTAATAGTGCAAGGAAGGCTAACACCCATGCAGGTCCCCTTCATTTCTCATAAATGAAGGTAGCAGGGCCGATTGGCGTTAAAGGAATTCAGTCGGTTTCACTCCAAGCTAAATGTTATAACGTCATTGGGATAAATGTTGTCAGGGACGAGAAAGATCTTTTTCGTGTCAAGACCAAGATTCTAATGAGGCAGGATTCTTTGAACTTCAGATATTCATTATGACTTACTAAGAAGCATGCAAAAGTTGAAGCAGTGATTATGGAGCAACATCAATTATATTGCCATGCCGGTGTACAGTTTTTAATGGCCTATTTGCGGAAAAGCTATTGGATAATACAAAGCAAGATAAGGAGAGAAAAGAAAATGAAGAGAATGACGGAAAAGAAAAAGTGCTAAAGGGAGGGTCAACTGAGGAACACGAAGGTAAAAATAAGAACCTGAAATTGTGGAGAAGCATACAGAATATGAAGCAAAGAATCACGAAACTGATGACACAGGAAAAAGCAGAGATGAAGAGAAATCCAAAACAAATGAGACTGAAGAACAACGGACTGAAAATTCAAGGGCAAAAGATAATGTTGCAAATAGTGGGGAACCGAAAAGTACACCAGAAACCCCACAAACAGAAAGGTCTTGACAACATAGCTGGTGCTGCTAAATCATTTGCAAAATCAATAGATTGCACGCTGCTTGTGGAAGCAACTACAGAATCTCAGGCATTAATAACACAGATAACCACTATTTTGGGCAGTTATCCAATCAAAGTGGAGATGCATAGGAACCTCAATTCTACGCGCGGTATCATGAACACTAGCGTATTGGATGGAATGTCCAACGAGGAGATTCAGGAGAACCTTCATAATAAGGCGTACCTGCAGTCGTTCGTGTTCCACGGAATCAGCAAGGGGAAATGTTTTCTACTCGTACCCATTTCTTGCCCTTTGATAGGGTTGATCTCCCTCTAAAGATCAGGGCGGGATAAGAAGTGAGATGTCATAACCTATATACCTAACCCTCTGAGGTGCTACCAATATCAGGGGTTCGGTCACACTAGAGCTTTGTGTAAAGGCGTACCTACATGTGTCAGCTGTGAAGACCGCATGCAAGAAACTCCAAGTACATCACCTCCAGCATGCGTTAATTTTAGCGGTGAACATCTCATAGTTCACGAGAATTCCCCCGTTATATTGAAGAGCGATCTAATCAGGAGATCCGGGTTAAAAGAAGATACCCTTTTCGTAAGCCCGGAAACTCCTTTGTGTCCACAAGCCCTCTTTTACTACCTCCGGTACCTACCGCTCTGTGGCGGCTACTCCGACACCAAAACGGGAGGCTGGTACACAAACATCCAATATGAACGGGGCAGCTATTTCAGAGACATTTTTAGTGCCTAGATCGCAACCAAGGGCATCAGTAACGCCATGCAAAATCCCAGAACACCATTTAAGACTACTGAAAATAAGAAAAAGTCATTAAAGTCGCCTTACAAAAATCGGCGTCTAGCAACATGACGAAATTGCCCATTGTGTACCAGGCACCAGAGATAAAGTTTAAGACCCAGTATGATAGAACCGCCTTCCTGAAAGAAAACACTAAGCCTGCTCCGGAAAAGTCCAAGAAGAGAAGACCAAGAGCAACTCCGAGATCATCGTCGGGGTCATCATCTGGGGAGGACTCCTACAGTCGAATATCATCTACGTCACTCGGAATTTCCAATCGCTTTGAGCTTCTCGAACCGAAAGTTTTAAAAACAAAACGGTTCTCTGCCATAGAAGATATGGAGCAGAAAATATCTGAACAAGCTGCTGCATTTGTAGCAAAGAAGAAGCAGGATAAACCTGCGGAAACTAGCCCTAAACCTAAGAAAACTGGCAAACTGATCCGACCAGCTCTAAAACCTACGTAATGTGCGTACTTATTTGACACAGTCCATTACTTTCGCCATGGCTATCCTTCAATGGGTCATACGAGGTTTAAGAGCACATCAACCTGACCTGGTACGTTTATCAGTAAGCATAACCCTTGCTGGTATGCTTACAAGGGACTAAGCTGCGACCACAAGACAAGTTAAAAACCAGACACTACAAACTACTGAGGTGCGTTATTGAAACAGAAGAGGGCATGCCTGCTCACTGGGGCACTATGATGATATATTTGTAGGTCCGTTACAGCAAGAATCTGACATATAATCTGTAGCTGTAAGGATTAAGCTGCCATCAATCAAATTTTGCATTTGCAATATATGTACCGCCATCAGATGAACTCTAGTTAACTGACCTTGAAAATCTGGTTTCCTAACTTTCATCGCCATTTCTTATAGTGGGAGACTTTAATGCCGATCACCCACTTTGGGACTCAAATCGGGCATGTTCGAGAGGCAACCTCATTGCTAAATATCAATAAAGGACAAGAAACTTGAGCTTTCATCAAAGAGTAAGAGTTGTGGCATGGCTTCTTAAATTTTTTAAAGAAGTCAAGGAAGGCTAACACCAATGCAGAGCTGATTGGCGTTAAAGAAATTCAGTCGGTTTCACTCCAAGCTAAATGTGAATACTTCAGTGGGATAAATGTTGTCACGGAAGAGAAAGGTCTTCAACCCGTATCCAATGAAACTAACAACTCAGGCAAACCTATTAACATAGTATGGGTGCCATCATATAGATAAATTAATGGCAAAAAACGAGCAGATGCAGCAGCCAGTGAAGCAACCAGTTTACCTCCAGATATTTATTACAAGCATAACTTACCAAGATTATAATGTCTATATTAAAAAATTACATTAGAAGAAACTGGAAAATACATTAGCATAACAACTGAAAGAATAAAATGCATGATACAATGCCTAACCGAATATATATTAAGGACTCCTCTCAAACAACTGAAC
Source organism: Mantis religiosa (assembly GCA_030765055.1). Lineage (NCBI taxonomy): Eukaryota > Metazoa > Arthropoda > Insecta > Mantodea > Mantidae > Mantis > Mantis religiosa. Next base: position 244,672,592 of record CM060948.1, read on the forward strand.
TGTAGTAAATGCCTATAAATAGAATAAGAACTGGTCACAGCAGAATACATCATATCGAAGATCCAGCCCTGCTATGTGAAATGTGCCAGAGAGTGGCCATCCAATGAGCTGGAAGACAATGCAGATGGCACTACAATACTAACAGGAAGGAAGACGTTGAGCTACAAAAAATGTCAAGAAAAGAAAAGAAACTTGAGCTTTTATCAACAACTAAGGGTTGTGGCATGGGTTCCTAAATTTTGTAATAGTGCAAGGAAGGCTAACACCCATGCAGGTCCCCTTCAATTCTCAGAAATGAAGGTAGCAGTGCTGATTGGCGTTAAAGGAATTCAGTCGGTTTCACTCCAAGCTAAATGTTATAACGTCATTGGGATAAATGTTGTCAGGGACGAGAAAGATCTTTTTCGTGTCAAGACCAAGTTTCTAATGAGACAGGATTCTTTGAACTTCAGATATTCACTATTACTTACTAAGAAGCATGCAAAAGTTGAAGCAGTGATTATGGAGCAACATCAATTACATTGCCATGCCGGTGTACGGTTTTTAGTTTTCTATTTGCGGAAAAGGTATTGGATAATACAAACACAGAGAAGGAGAGAAAAGAAAATGAAGAGAATGACGGAAAAGAAAAAGTGCTAAAGGCAGGGTCAAGTGAGGAACAGGAAGGTAAAAATAAGAAGCTGAAAATGTGGAGAAGCATACAGAATATGAAGCAAGAAAACACGAAACTGATGACACAGGAAAGAGCAGATATGAGAAGAAATCCAAAACAAATGAGACTGAAGAACAACGGACTGAAAATTCAAAGGAAAAAGATAAAGTTGCAAATAGCGGGGAAAAGAAAAGTACATCAAAAACCCCACAAACAGAAAGGTCTTGACAACATAGCTGGTGCTGCTAAATCATTTGCAAAATTAATAGATGGCACGCTGCTTTTGTAAGCAACTACAGCATCTCAGGCAGTAAAAACACAGATAACCACTATTTTGGGCAGTTATCCAATCAAAGTGGCGGTGCATAGGAACCTCAATTCCACGCGCGGTACCATGAACACTAGCGCGTTGGATGGAATGTCCAACGAGGAGATTCAGGAGAACCTTCATAATAAGGCGTAACTGCAGTCGTTCGTGTTCCACGGAATCACCAAGGGGAAATGTTTTCTACTCGTACCCTGTTCTTGCCCTTTGATAGGGTTGATCTCCCTCTAAAGATCAGGGCGGGATAAGAAGTGAGAGAGGTTATACCGTATATACCTAACCCTCTGAGGTGCTACCAATATCAGGGGTTCGGTCACACTAGAGCATTCTGTAAAGGCGTAGCTACATGTGTCAGCTGTGAAGACCGCATGCAAGAAAATGCATGTACATCACATCCAGCATGCGTTAATTTTAGCGGTGAACATGCCCATAGTTCACGAGAATTCCAGCTTTATATTGAAGAGCGAGCTCTTCAGGAGATCCGGGATAAAAAAGGTACCCTTTTCGTAAGCCCGGAAACTTCTTTGTATCCACAAGCCCTCTTTAAGTACCTCCCGTACCTACAGCTCTGTGGCGGCTACTCCGTCACCAAAACGGGAGGCTGGTACACAAACATCCAATATGAACCGGGCAGCTATTTCTGAGAAATTTTTATACTAGATCGCAACCAAGAGCATCAGTAACGCCATGTAAAATCCCAGAACACCACTTAAGACTACTGAAAATAAGAACAAGTCAGTAAAGTCGCCTTACAAAAATCGGCGTCTAGCAACAGGACGAAATTGCCCATTGTGTACCAGGCACCAGAGATAAAGTTTAAGACCTAGTATGATAGAACCGCCTTCCTGAACGAAAACACAAAGCCTGCTCCGGAAAAGTCCAAGAAGAGAAGTCCAAGAGCATCACCGAGATCATCGTCGGAGTCATCATCTCGGGACGACTCCGACCGACGAATATCATCTACGTCCGTCGGAATTTCCAATCGCTTCGAGCCTCTCGAACCGAAAGTTTTAAGAACAAAACGGTCCTCTGCCATAGAAGATATGGTGCAGAAAATATCTGAACACGCTGCTGCATCTGTAGCAGAGAAGGGGCAGGATAAACACGCAGAAACTAGCCCTATACCTAAGAAAAAGGGCAAATTGATCTGACCAGCTCTAAAACCTACGTAATGTGCGTGCTTATTTGACATTGTCCATTACTTTCGCCATGGCTGTCCTTCAATGGATCATACGAGGTTTAAGAGCACATCGATAAGAACTGGTACTTTTGCTTAATAGGCATAACCCTTGCTGGTATGCTTACAAGAGACTAAGCTGCGACCACAAGACAAGTTTAAAACCAGACATTACACACCACTCAGGTGCGATATTGAAACAGAAGGGGGCATGCCTGCTCACGTTACAGCTAAAATCTGACAGATAATCTGCAGCTGTAAGGATTAAGCTGCCATCAATCGAATTTTGCATTTGCAATATATTTACCGCCATCAGATGAACTCTAGCCAACTGACCTTGAAAATCTGGTTTCCCAAATTTCATCGCCATTTCTTATAGTGGGAGACTTTAATGCCGGTCACCCACTTTGGGACTCAAATCGGGCATGTTCGAGAGGCAACCTCATTGCCAAATATCAAGAAAAGACAAGAACCTTGAGCTTTTTTCAAAGAGTAAGGGTTGTGGCATTGCTTCTTAAATTTTTTTAAATAAGTCAAGGAAGGCTAACACCAATGCAGGTCCCCTTCATTTCTCAGAAATGAAGGTAGCAGAGCTGATTGGCGTTAAAGGAATTCAGTCGGTTTCACTCCAAGCTAAATGTGAAAACTTCAGTGGGATAAATGTTGTCACGGAAGAGAAAGGTCTTCAACCCTTATTCAAAGAAACTATCAACTCAGGCAAACCAATTAACATACTATGGGTACTATCACATAGACAAATTAATGGCAAAAAGCGAGCAGATGCAGCAGCCAGTGAAGCAACCAGTTTACCTCCAGATATTTATTACAAACATAACTTACCAAGATTATATTGTGTATATTAAAGAATTACATCAGTAGAAACTGGAAAATACATTAGCATAACAACTGAAAGAAAAGAGTGCATGATACAATGCCTAACCCAATATATATTAAGGACTCCTCTCAAACAACTGAACTGTAATAAATGGCTATAACTAGACTAAGAACTGGTCCCAGCAGAATACATCATATCGTAAGATTCAGCCCTGCTATGTGAAATGTGCCAGACAGTGGCCATCTAATGAGCTGGAAGACAGTGCAGATGACACTACAATACTAACAGGAAGGAAGACGTTGAACTACAAAAAATGTCAAGAAAAGACAAGAAACTTGATCTTTTATCAACAACAAAGGGTTGTGGCATGGGCTCCTAAATTTTGTAATAGTGCAAGGAAGGCTAACACCCATGCAGGTCCCCTTTATTTCTCAGAAATGAAGGTAGCAAAGCTGATTGGCGGAAAAGGAATTCAGTAGGTTTGACTCCAAGCTAAATGTTATAACGTCATTGGGATAAATGTTGTCAGGAACGAGAAAGATCTTTTTCGTGTCAAGACCAAAATTCTAATGAGACAGGATTCTTTGAACTTCAGATATTCATTATTACTTGCTAAGAAGCATGCAAAAGTTGAAGCAGTGATTATGGAGCAACATCAATTACATTGGAATGCCGGTGTACAGTTTTTAATTTTAATTTGCGGAATAGGTATTGGATAATACAAACCAAGAGAAGGGGAGAAAAGAAAATGAAGAGAATGACGGAAAAGAAAAAGTGCTAAAGGGAGGGTCAAGTAAGGAATAGGAATGTAAAAATAAGAAGCTGAAAATGTGGAGAAGCATCCAGAATATTAAGCAGGGAAACACGAAACTGATGACACAGGAAAGAGCAGAGATGAAGAGAAATCCAAAACAAATGAGACTGAAGAACAACGGACTGAAAATTCAAAGGCAAAAGATATTGTTGCAAATAGCGGGGAAAAGAAAAGTACATCAGAAACCCCACAAACAGAAAGGTCTTGACAACATAGCTGGTGCTGCTAAATCATTTGCAAAATCAATAGATGGCACGCTGCTTTTGGAAGCAACTACAGCATCTCAGGCAGTAAAAACACAGATAACCACTATTTTGGGCAGTTATCCAATCAAAGTGGAGATGCATATGAACCTGAATTCCACGCGCATTATCATGAACACTAGCGCGTTGGATGGAATGTTCAACGAGGAGATTCAGGAGAACCTTCATAATAAGGCGTAACTGCAGTCCTTCGTGTTCCACGGAATCAGCAAGCGGAAATCTTTTCTGCTCGTACCCTGTTCTTGCCCTTTGATAGGGCTGATCTCCCGCTAAAGATCAGGGCGCGATAAGATATGAGAGAGGTTATACCCTATATACCAACCCCCCTGAGGTGCTACCAATATCAGGGGTTCGGTCACACTAGAGCATTCTGTAAAGGCGTACCTACATATGTCAGCTGTGAAGACCGCATGCAAGAAAATGCATGTAAATCACTTCTAGCGTTCGTTAATTTTAGCGGTGAATATCCACATAGCTCACGAGAATTCCCATGTTATATTGAAGAGCGATCTATTCAGTAGATCCGTTTTAAAAGAAGGTACCCTTTTCGTAAGCCTGGAAACTTCTTTGTATCCACAAGCCCTCTTCAACTACCTCCCGTACCTACAGCTCTGTGGCGGCTACTCCGTCACCAAAACAGGAGGCTGGTACACAAACATCCAATATGAACGGGGCAGCTATTTCAGAGAAATTTTTAGTGCCTAGATCGCAACCAAGGGCATCAGTAACGCCATGTAAAATCCCAGAGCACCACTTAAGACTACTGAAAATTAGAACAAGTCAGTAAAGTCGCCTTACAAAAATCGGCGTCTAGTAACAGGACGAAATTGCCCATTGTGTGCCAAGCACAAGAGATAAAGTTTAAGACCCAGTATGATAGAACCGCCTTCCTGAAAGAAAACACAAAGCCTGCTCCAGAAAAGTCCAAGAAGAGAAGTCCAAGGTACCCTCCGAGATCATCGTCGGGGTCATCATCTGGGGAGGACTCCGACCGACGAATATCATCTACGTCCGTCGGAATTTCCAATCGCTTCGAGCCTCTCGAACCGAACGTTTTAAGAACAAAACGGTCCTCTGCCATAGAATATATGGAGCAGAAAATATCTCAACACGCTGCTGCTCTGTAGCAAAGAAGAGGCAGGATAAACCTGCAGAAACTAGCCCTACACCTAAGAAAAAGCGCAAATTGATCTGACCAGCTCTAAAACCTACGTAATGTGCGTGCTTATTTGACATGGTCCATTAGTTTCGCCATGGCTGTCCTTCAATGGATCATACGAGGTTTAAGAGCACATCGATCAGAACTGGTACTTTTGCTTAGTAGGCATAACCCTTGCTGGTATGCTTACAAGAGACTAAGCTGCGACCACAAGACAAGTTTAAAACCAGACACTACACACCACTCAGGTGCGATATTGAAACAGAAGGGGGCATGCCTGCTCACGGGGGCACTATGATGATATATTTGTAGATCCGTTACAGCTAAAATATGGCACATGATCTGTAGCTGTAAGGATTAAGCTGCCATCAATCGAAATTTGCATTTGCAATATATTTACCGCCATCAGATGAACTCTAGCCAACTGACCTTGAAAATCTGGTTTCCCAAATTTCATCGCCATTTCTTATAGTGGGAGACTTTAATGCCGATCACCCACTTTGGGACTCAAATCGGGGATGTTCGAGAGGCAACCTCATTGCTAACTATCAAGAAAGGACAAGAAACTTGAGCTTTCATCCAAGAGTAAGGGTTGTGGCATGGCTTCTTAAATTTTTTTTAAATAAGTCAAGGAAGGCTAACAGCAATGCAGGTCCCCTTCATTTCTCAGAAATGAAGGTAGCAGAGCTGACTGGCGTTAAAGGAATTCAGTCGGTTTCACTCCAAGCTAAATGTGAAAACTTCAGTGGGATAAATGTTGTCACGGAAGAGGAAGGTCTTCAAACCTTATCAAATGAAACTATCAACTCAGGCAAACCAATTAACATACTATGGGTACCATCATATAGACAAATTAATGGCAAAAAACGAGCAGATGCAGCAGCCAGTGAAGCAACCAGTTTACCTCCTGATATTTATTACAAGCATAACTTACCAAGATTATAATGTCTATATTAAAAAATTACATTAGAAGAAACTGGAAAATACATTAGCATAACAACTGAAAGAATAAAATGCATGATACAATGCCTAACCGAATATATATTAAGGACTCCTCTCAAACAACTGAACTGTAGTAAATGGCTATAGATAGACTAAGAGCTGGTCACAGCAGAATACATCATATCGAAAGATCCAGCCCTGCTATGTGAAATGTGCCAGAGAGTGGCCATCTAATGAGCTGGAAGACAATGCAGATGGCACTACAATACTAACAGGAAGGAAGACGTTGAACTACAAAAAATGTCAAGAAAAGACAAGAAACTTGAGCTTTTATCAACAACTAAGGGTTGTGGCATGGGTTCCTAAATTTTGTAATAGTGCAAGGAAGGTTAACACCCATGCAGGTCCCCTTCATTTCTCAGAAATGAAGGTAGCAGGGCTGATTGGCGTTTAAGGAATTCAGTCGGTTTCACACCAAGCTAAATGTTATAACGTCATTGGGATAAATGTTGTCAGGGACGAGAAAGATCTTTTTCGTGTCTAGACCAAGATTCTAATGAGACAGGATTCTTTGAACTTCCGATATTCATTATTTCTTACTAAGAAGCATGCAAAAGTTGAAGCGGTGATTATGGAGCAACATCAATTACATTGCCATGCCGGTGTACGGTTTTTAATTTTCTATTTGCGAAAAAGGTATTGGATAATACAAACCAAGAGAAGGAGAGAAAAGAAAATGAAGAGAATGACGGAAAAAAGTGCTAAAGGGAGGGTCAAGTGAGGAACAGGAAGGTAAAAATAAGAAGCTGAAAATGTGGAGAAGCAAACAGAATATGAAGCAAGAAAACACGAAACTGATGACACAGGAAAGAGCAGATATGAAGAGAAATCCAAAACAAATGATACTGAAGAACAACGGACTGAAAATTGAAAGGCAAAAGATAATGTTGCAAATAGCGGGGAAAAGAAAAGCACATCAGAAACCCCACAAACAGAAAGGTCTTGACAACATAGCTGGTGCTGCTAAATCATTTGCAAAATTAATAGATGGCACGCTGCTTGTGGAAGCAACTACAGCATCTCAGGCAGTAAAAACACAGATAACCACTATTTTGGGCAGTTATCCAATCAAAGTGGAGGTGCATAGGAACCTCAATTCCACGCGCGGTACCATGAACACTACCGCGTTGGATGGAATGTCCAACGAGGAGATTCAGGAGAAACTTCAATATAAGGCGTAACTGCAGTCGTTCGTGTTCCACGGAATCAGCAAGGGGAAATGTTTTCTACTCGTACTCTGTTCTTGCCCTTTGATAGGGTTGATCTCCCTCTAAAGATCAGGGCGGGATAAGATATGAGAGAGGTTATACCCTATATACCTAACCCTCTGAGGTGCTACCAATATCAGGGGTTCGGTCACACTAGACCATTCTGTAAAGGCGTACCTACATATGTCAGCTGTGAAGACCGCATGCAAGAAAATGTATGTACATCACATCCAGCATGCGTTAATTTTAGCGATGAACATCCACAGAGCTCACGAGAATTCCCCCGTTATATTGAAGAGCCATCTATTCAGGTGATCCGGGTTAAAAGAAGGTACCCTTTTCGTAAGCCCGGAAACTTCTTTGTATCCACAAGCCCTCTTTAACTACCTCCCGTACCTACAGCTCTGTGGCGGCTACTCCGTCACCAAAACGGGAGGCTGGTACACAAACATCCAATATGAACGGGGCAGCTATTTCAGAGAAATTTTTAGTGCCTAGATCGCAACCAAGGGCATCAGTAACGCCATGTAAAGTCCCACAACACAACTTAAGACTACTGAAAATAAGCACGTCAGTAAAGTCGCCTTTCAAAATCGGCGTCTAGCAACAGGACGAAATTGCCCATTGTGTGCCAAGCACCAGAGATAAAGTTTAAGACCCAGTATGATAGAACAGCCTTCCTGAAAGAAAACACAAAGCCTGCTCCAGAAAAGTCCCAGAAGAGAAGTCCAAGAGCATCTCCGAGATTATCGTCGGGGTCATCATCTGGGGAGGACTCCGACCGAAGAATGTCATCTACTTCACTCGGAATTTCCAATCGCTTTGAGCTTCTCGAACCGAAAGTTGTAAAAACTAAACGGTTCTCTGCCATAGAAGATATGGAGCAGAAAATATCTGAACAAGCTGCTGCAACGGTAGCAAAGAAGAAGCAGGATAAACCTGCGGAAACTAGCCCTAAACCTAAGAAAAAGGGCAAATTGATCCGACCAGCTCTAAAACCTACGTAATGTGCGTACTTATTTGACATAGTCCATGACTTTCGCCATGGCTATCCTTCAATGGATCATACGAGGTTTAAGAGCCATCGACCTGAACTGGTACGTTTGCTCAGAAAGCATATCCCTAGCTGGTATGCTTACAAGAGACTAAGCTGCGACCACAAGACAAGCTAAAAACCAGACACTACACACCACCGAGGTGCGTTATTGAAACAGAAGAGGGCATGCCTGCTCACTGGGGCACTATGATGATATATTTGTAGGTCCGTTACAGCTAAAATCTGACATATAATCTGTAGCTGTAAGGATTAAGCTGCCATATATCGAATTTTACATTTCCAATATATTTACCGGCATCAGATGAACTCTAGTTAACTGACCTTGAAAATCTGGTTTCCCAACTTTCATCGCCATTTCTTGTAGTGGGGGGGGGGCATTAATGCCGATCACCCACTTTGGGACTCAAATCGGGCATGTTCGTGAGGCAACCTGATTGCTAAATATCAAGAAGGGACAAGAAACTTGAGCTTTCATCAAAGAGTAAGGGTTGTGGCATGGCTTCTTTTTTTTTAAAGAAGTCAAGGAAGGCTAACACCAATGCAGGTCCCCTTCATTTCTCAGAAATGAAGGTAGCAGAGCTGATTGGCGTTAAAGGAATTCAGTCGGTTTCACTCCAAGCTAAATGTGAATACTTCAGTGGGATAAATGTTGTCACGGAAGAGAAAGGTCTTCAACCCTTATCCAATGAAACTATCAACTCAGGCAAACCAATTAACATACTATGGGTACCATCATATAGACAAATTAATGGCAAAAACGAGCAGATGCAGCAGCCAGTGAAGCAACCAGTTTACCTCCTGATATTTATTACAAGCATAACTTACCAAGATTATAATGTGTATATTAAAAAATTACATTAGAAGAAATTGGAAAATTCATTAGCATAACAACTGAAAGAATAAAATGCATGATACAATGCCTAACCGAATATATCTTAAGGACTCCTCTCAAACAACTGAACTGTAATAAATGGTTATAACTAGACTATAAACTGGTCACAGCAGAATACATCATATCGAAAGATCCAGCCCTGCTATGTGAAATGTGCCAGAGAGTGACCATCCAATGAGCTGGAAGACAATGCAGATGGCACTACAATACTAACAGGAAGGAAGACGTTGAACTAACAAAAATGTCAAGAAAAGACAAGAAACTTGAGCTTTTATCAACAACTAAGGGTTGTGGCATGGGTTCCTTAATTTTGTAATAGTGCAAGGAAGGCTAACACCCATGCAGGTCCCCTTCATTTCTCAGAAATGAAGGTAGCAGGGCTGATTGGCGTTTAAGGAATTCAGTCGGTTTCACTCCAAGCTAAATGTTATAACGTCATTGGGATAAATGTTGTCAGGGACGAGAAAGATCTTTTTCGTGTCAACACCAAGATTCTAATGAGACAGGATTCTTTGAACTTCCGATATTCATTATTTCTTTCTAAGAAGCATGCAAAAGTTGAAGCAGTGATTATGGAGCAACATCAATTACATTGCCATGCCGGTGTACGGTTGATAATTTTCTATTTGCGAAAAAGGTATTCGATAATACAAACCAAGAGAAGGAGAGAAAAGAAAATGAAGAGAATGACGGAAAAGGAAAAGTGCTAAAGGGAGGGTCAAGTGAGGAACAGGAAGGTAAAAATAAGAAGCTGAAAATGTGGAGAAGCATACAGAATATGAAGCAAGAAAACACGAACCTGATGACACAGGAAAGAGCAGATATGAAGAGAAATCCAAAACAAATGATACTGAAGAACAACGGACTGAAAATTCAAAGGCAAAAGATAATGTTGCAAATAGAGGGGAAAAGAAAAGTACATCAAAACCCCACAAACAGAAAGGTCTTGACAACATAGCTGGTGCTGCTAAATCATTTGCAAAATTAATAGATGGCCCGCTGCTTGTGGAAGCAACTACAGCATCTCAGGCAGTAAAAGCACATATAACCACTATTTTGGGCAGTTATCCAATCAAAGTGGAGGTGCATAGGAACCTCAATTCCACGCGCGGTATCATGAACACTAGCGCGTTGGATGGAATGTCAAACGAGGAGATTCAGGAGAACATTCATAATAAGGCGTAACTGCAGTCCTTCGTGTTCCACGGAATCAGCAAGCGGAAATGTTTTCTACTCGTACTCTGTTCTTGCCCTTTGATAGGGTTGATCTCCCTCTAAAGATCAGGGCGGGATAAGATATGAGAGAGGTTATACCCTATATACCTAACCCCCTGAGGTGCAACCAATATCAGGGGTTCGGTCACACTAGAGCATTCTGTAAAGGCGTACCTACATGTGTCAGCTGTGATGACCGCATGCAAGAAAATGCATGTACATCACATCCAGCTTGCGTTAATTTTAGCGGTGAACATCCACATAGCTCACGAGAATTCCCCCGTTATACTGAAGAGCGATCTATTCAGGTGATCCGGGTTAAAAGAAGGTACCCTTTTCTTAAGCCCGGAAACTTTTTGGTATCCACAAGCCCTCTTTAACTACCTCCCGTACCTACAGCTCTGTGGCGGCTACTCCGTCACCAAAACGGGAGGCTGGTACACAAACATCCAATATGAACGGGGCAGCTATTTCAGAGAAAATTTTAGTACCTAGATCGCAACCAAGGGCATCAGTAACGCCATGTGAAATCCCACAACACATTTTAAGACAACTGAAAATTAGAACAAGTCAGTAAATTCGCCTTACAAAAATCGGCGTCTAGCAACAGGACGAAATTGCCCATTGTGTGCCAAGCACCAGAGATAAAGTTTAAGACCCAGTATGATAGAACCGCCTTCCTGAAAGAAAACACAAAGCCTGCTCCAGAAAAGTCCAAGAAGAGAAGTCCAAGCGCATCTCCGAGATAATCGTCGGGATCATCATCTGGGGAGGTTTCCGACCGACGAATGTCATCCACGTCACTCGGAATTTCCAATCGCTTTGAGCTTCTCGAACCGAAAGTTGTAAAAACAAAATGGTTCTCTGCGATAGAAGATATTAAGCAGAAAATATCTGAACAAGCTGCTGCATCTGTAGCAAAGAAGAAGCAGGATAAACCTGCGGAAACTAGCCCTAAACCTTAGAAAAAGGGCAAATTGATCCGACCAGCTCTAAAACCTACGTAATGTGCATACTTATTTGACACAGTCCATTACTTTCGCCATGGCTATCCTAAATGGATCATACGAGGTTTAAGAGCACATCAACCTGACCTGGTACGTTTGCTCAGTAAGCATAACCCTTGCTGGTATGCTTACAAGAGACTAAGCTGCGACCACAAGACAAGTTAAAAACCAGATACTACACACCACTGAGGTGCGATATTGAAACAGAAGAGGGCATGCCTGCTCACGGGGGCACTATGATGATATATTTGTAGGTCCGTTACAGCTGAAATCTGACATATAATCTGTAGCTGTAAGGATTAAGCTGCCATTAATAGAATTTTGCATTCCAATATATTTACCGCCATCAGATGAACTCTAGTTAACTGACCTTGAAAATCTGGTTTACCAACTTTCATAGCCATTTCTTATAGAGGGAGACTTTAATGCCGATCACCCACTTTGGGACTCAAATCGGGCATGTTCGAGAGGCAACCTCATTTCTAAATATCAAGAAAGGACAAGAAACTTGAGCTATCATCAAAGAGTAAGGGTTGTGGCATGGCTTCTTAAATTTCTTTAAATAAGTCAAGGAAGGCTAACAGCAATGCAGGACCCCTTCATTTCTCAGAAATGAAGGTAGCAGAGCTGATTGGCGTTAAAGGAATTCAGTCGGTTTCATTCCAAGCTAAATGTGATAACTTCAGTGGGATAAATATTGTCACGGAAGAGAAAGGTCTTCAAACCTTATCCAATGAAACTATCAACTCAGGCAAACCAATTAACATACTATGGGTACCATCATATAGACAAAGTAATGGCAAAAAACGAGCAGATGCAGCAGCCAGTGAAGCAACCAGTTTACCTCCTGATATTTATTACAAGCATAACTTACCAAGATTATAATGTCTATATTAAAAAATTACATTAGAAGAAACTGGAAAATACATTAGCATAACAACTGAAAGAATAAAATGCATGATACAATGCCTAACCGAATATATATTAAGGACTCCTCTCAAACAACTGAACTGTAATAAATGGCTATAACTAGACTAAGAACTGGTCACAGCAGAATACATCATATCGAAAGATCCAGCCCTGCTATGTGAAATGTGCCAGAGAGTGGCCATCTAATGAGCTGGAAGACAATGCAGATGGCACTACAATACTAACAGGAAGGAAGACGTTGAACTACAAAAAATGTCAAGAAAAGACAAGAAACTTGAGCTTTTATCAACAACTAAGGGTTGTGGCATATGTTCCTAAATTTTGTAATACTGCAAGGAAGGCTATCACCCATGCAGGTCCCCTTCATTTCTCAGAAATGAAGGTAGCAGGGCTGATTGGCATTAAAGGAATTCAGTCGGTTTCACTCCAAGCTAAATGTTATAACGCCATTGGGATAAATGTTGTCAGGGACGAGAAAGATCTTTTTCGTGTCAAGACCAAGATTCTAATGAGACGGGATTCTTTGAACCTCAGATATTCATTATTACTTGCTAAGAAGCATGCAAAAGTTGAAGCAGTGATTATGGAGCAACATCAATTACATTGCCATGCCGGTGTACAGTTTTTAATTTTCTATTTGCGGAAAAGGTATTGGATAATACAAACCAAGAGAAGGAGAGAAAAGAAAATGAAGAGAATGACGGCAAAGAAAAAGTGCTAAAGGGAGGGTCAAGTGACGAACAGGAAGGTAAAAATAAGAAGCTGAAAATGCGGAGAAGCATACAGAATATGAAGCAGGGAAACACGAAACTGATGACACAGGAAAGAGCAGATATGAAGAGAAATCCAAAACAAATGAGACTGAAGAACAACGGACTGAAAATTCAAAGTCAAAAGATAATGTTGCAAATAGTGGGGAAAGGAAAGGTACATCTGAAACCCACAAACAGAAAGGTCTTGACAACATAGCTGGTGCTGCTAAATCATTTGCAAAATCAATAGATTGCACGCTGCTTCTGGAAGCAACTACAGCATCTCAGGCAGTAAAAACACAGATAACCACTATTTTGGGCAGTTATCCAATCAAAGTGGAGATGCATAGGAACCTGAATTCCACGCGCGGTATCATGTACACTAGCGCGTTGGATGGAATGTCCAACGAGGAGATTCAGGAGAACCTTCATAATAAGGCGTAACTGCAATCCTTCGTGTTCCACGGAATCAGCAAGCGGAAATCTTTTCTGCTCGTACCCTGTTCTTGCCCTTAGATAGGGTTGATCTCCCGCTAAAAATCAGGGCGGGATAAGATATGAGAGAGGTTATACCCTATATACCTAACCCCCGGAGGTGCTACCAATATCAGGGATTCGGTCACATTAGAGCATTCTGTAAAGGCGTACCTACTTGTGTCAGCTGTGAAGACCGCATGCAAGAAAATGCATGTACATCACATCTAGCATGCGTTAATTTTAGCGGTGAATATCCACACAGTTCACGAGAATTCCCCCGTTATATTGAAGAGCGATCTATTCAGGAGATCCGGGTTAAAAGAAGGTACCCTTTTCGTAAGCCCGGAAACTTCTTTGTATCCACAAGCCCTCTTTAACTACCTCCCGTACCTACAGCTCTGTGGCGGCTACTCCGTCACCAAAACGGGAGGCTGGTACACAACCATCCAATATGAACGGGGCGGCTATTTCAGAGAAATTTTTAGTGCCTAGATCGCAACCAAGGGCATCAGTAACGCCATGTAAAATCCCACAACACAACTTAAGACTACTGAAAATAAGCACGTCAGTAAAGTCGCCTTACAAAAATCGGCGTCTAGCAACAGGACGAAATTGCCCATTGTGTGCCAAGCACCAGAGATAAAGTTTAAGACCCAGTATGATAGAACTGCCTTCCTGACAGAAAACACAAAGCCTGCTCCAGAAAAGTCCAAGAAGAGAAGTCCAAGGTACCCTCCGAGATCATCGTCGGGGTCATCATCTGGGGAGGACTCCGACCGACGAATATCATCTACGTCGCTCGGAATTTCCTATCGCTTTAAGCTTCTCGAACCGAAAGTTGTAAAAACAAAACGGTTCTCTGCCATGGGAGATATGGAGCAGAAAATATCTGAACAAGCTGCTGCATCTGTAGCAAAGAAGAGGCAGGATAAATTTGCGGAAACTAGCCCTTAAGGGCAAATTGATCCGACCAGCTCTAACACCTACGTAATGTGCGTACTTATTTTACATAGTCCATTACTTTCGCCAGGGCTATCCTTCAATGGATCATACGAGGTTTAAGAGCACATCAACCAGACCTGGTACGTTTGCTCAGTAAGCATAACCCTTGCTGGTATGCTTACAAGAGACTAAGCTGCGACCACAAGACAAGTTTAAAGCCAGACACTACACACCGCTGAGGTGCGATATTGAAACAGAAGAGGGTACGCCTGCTCACGGGGGCACTATGATGATATATTTGTAGGTCCGTTACAGCTAAAATATGACATATAATCTGTAGCTGTAAGGATTGAGCTGCCATCAATCGAATTTTGCATTTGCAATATATGTACCGCCATCAGATCAACTCTAGTTAACTGACCTTGAAAATCTGGTTTCCCAACTTTCATCGCCATTTCTTATAGTGGGAGACTTTAATGCCGATTCACCCACTTTGGGACTCAAATCGGGCATGTTCGAGAGGCAACCTCATTGCTATATATCATGAAAGGACAAGAAACTTGAGCTTTGATCAAAGAGTAAGGGTTGTGGCATGGCTTCTTAAATTTTTTTAAATAAGTCAAGGAAGGCTAACAGCAATGCAGGTCCCCTTCATTTCTCAGAAATGAAGGTAGCTGAGCTGATTGGCGTTAAAGGAATGCAGTCGGTTTCACTCCAAGCTAAATGTATTACTTCAGGGGGATAAATGTTGTCACGGAAGAGAAAGGTCTTCAACCCTTATCCAATGAAACTATCAACTCAGACAAACCAATTAACATACTATGGGTACCATCACATAGACAAATTAATGGCAAAGAACGAGCAGATGCAGCAGCCAGTTAAGCAACCAGTTTACCACCAGATATTTATTTCAAGCATAACTTACTAAGATTATATTGTCTATATTAAAAATTACATCAGAAGAAACTGGGAAAAACATTGGCATAACAACTGAAAGAATAAAATGCATGAAACAATGTCTAACCGAATATATATTAAGGCCTCCTCTCAAACAACTGAAATGTAATAAATAGCTATTACTAGAATAAGAACTGGTCATTGCAGAATACATCATATTGAAAGCTCCAGCCCTCCTATGTGAAATGTGCCAGAGAGTGGCCATCTAATCAGCTGGAGGAAAATGCAGATGGCACTACAATACTAACAGGAAGGAAGACGTTGAACTACCAAAAATGTCAAGAAAAGTAAAGAAACTTGAGCTTTTATCAACGAGTGAGGGTTGTGGCATAAGATCTTAAATTTTGTAATAGTGTAAGGAGGTCTAGCACCAATGCAGGTCTCCTTCATTTCTCAGAAATGAAGGTAGCATAGCTGATTGGCGTTAAAGGAATTCAGTCGGTTTCACTCCAACCTAAATGTGATAACGTCAGTGGGATAAATGTTGTCAGGGACGAGAAGGGTCTTTTCCGTGTGAAGACCAAGCTTCTTATGAGATAGGATTCTTTGAACTTCAGATATCCATTATTGCTTACTAAGAAGCATGCAAAAGTTGAAGCAGTGATTATGGAGCAACATCAATTACATTGTCATGCCAGTGTACAGGTTTTAATAGCCTATTTGAAGAAAGGGTATTGCATAATACAAACCCAGAGAACGTGTTTTACAAAGAAGATAAACGATATAAAGGGAATTATCGCAAGAGGTACGTCTCCCGATTTTAATGGTGCACTTGCGTCAAATATTACTCGTTTAGAGGCATTAATGTCCGAGCATCGTGAAGCAGATAACAAAATAGTGGATACACCTTTAGATAGCAGTGATGATATGACTGAAATTGAATCAGAAAGAGAATCGTCCGAGAAGTATAATGACGAATTTGAAGTTATGCGATGGCAGGTAAATAATGCTTTCATGCCCCATAGATCAGATAATTCTTTAAGTGACGTACATGAAGCGACAATCAGGATGTAAGAGCTTATAAACTTCCTAAGATAGAATTTAAGACATTTAACGGTGATTTACGGGAGTGGCTAAGCTTTTGGTTACAATTTCGGAAGATTCACGAAGATGATAATTTACACTGTAATGACAAATTTTAGTATTTACTACAGGTTATGGAAACAGGAACTGAACCTGACGAAAAAGTGCCCAGTTATCCACAGGCCTCAGAAAATTACTCGAAGGTCATTCAAGCTCTGCAAGAACGATTTGGAAGGGCGAATCTTCTATTGCAAATGTACTTAAGAGAATTACTGAATTTATTGATCTCAAATGCGACACAAGAAGACAAACTTCTATTACCCACATTTTTAATTAAGTTAGAGTCTCACTTTCGATACCTCAATAGTTTGAATCTAGCAACTGCAGACAAAGTACGTGGCTCTTTCCATTAGCTGAATCTATTCTCCCAGAAAAGACATTACGAACTTGGCAAAGAAGTAGGTTCTGGATACAGGAGGGAAGCAAAAGTGAAGAAACTGGGTCGCTATTAGAGTGCCTCAGAGAATTTCTAAGTACTGAAGTCCAACACGAACGGTTGATTCTATTAGCTCAATTAGGGTTTAGTAGTTTGGTTGTGAAATGTAAGAATAAGATGAGGTTACGTTCTTCCAAGACGGAGAAGAAACATAATAAAGCAAAGATAGATAAACCCATTCCTACTCCCCAGGGGCTTACTACAGTAGGTACGGGCATTGGCGATCCCGGGGTCCCGAGCCAACCCGACACCCTCGGTGTGGGTTCCTCTTAATGGTGAGGTGTCAGGCAAAACAACCACCCACGTGTAGGCCGTGAATGAAGACCCGTGTGGGTGGAAAGGTTTGTCCTGGTCGTTGAGGGATGCGTATCTTAGCTCGTTCCAGTTTTCTTCTGAATACGGGGAGGGTGCGCATTTCCAATACACTACTTTATATTCTGCATCGCCCAAACGGGATGTTAGGGTCTAACCCGCCCCTAATCAATCGGCCAGAACTAGGTACAGTACCAAACTCCAGGGTGAATGGGACGGCGAGCCCACTATATCCCCCTGTAGCACTGTCATCCCTGTGGGATGACCCTTGTTGGGCTCCGTTTTGGGTGGGGAGTACTGTGGGATGAAATCTATTCCATTTATTATGGTAATTAAACATTCTAATAAATATATATAAAGTGCAAATGATATAACTAAGAACAATGTGAAAAGAAGTAATTGAGTGTGGTCTTCGCTGCTTAGTAATTAAAAGAACAGAGGAAGGCAGGAATTTTTCAACGATTAATCCGTTTTTAATTCAGAAGGATCTCGACAACATAGCTGGTGCAGTAAATTCCTGTACACAATCTAGGAATAGCATGCTGCTGGTGGAAGCAACTACAGCATTCCAAGAAGTTAAGACACAGAGAGCCAGCATGCTGTGCAGTTAACCTGTCAAAGTGGAGTTGCATGCGACCCTGAATTCCCCGCGCGGTGTTGTAAACACTCGTGCGTTGGATGGTATGTCCAACCAGGATATTCAGGAAGACCTTCAGAAAAAAGCGTTACAGCAGTCTATCTTGTGCAACGGAAAGAGCGAGGGGAAATGCTCCCTACTCGTACCCTGTTGTTGACCTTTGATCGGGTAGATCTCCCTCAAAGGATAAAGGCAGGATATGAAGTAATAGAGGTTAGACCATATACTCCTGACCATCTGAGATGCTACAAAAATCAGCGGTTCGGTCACAATAGTGACTTATGTAAAGGTGTACCTACATATGTCAGCTGTGGAGACGTCATGCATGAAAATGCATGTACATTACCTCCAGCATGCGTTAACTGTAGCGGTGACTATCCACCTAGTTCACGAGAGTGCCCCCGTTATATTGAAGATAGAGCTATTCAGGAGATCTGGCTTAAAGAGAACGTATCCTTTTCGGAAACCCGGAAACTGCGTCGTATCCACAAGCCCTCTGCAACCAGTCCCCATGCCTACAGTTCTCTGGCGGCTACCCTATCACTAAAACGGGAAGCTGGTACTAAACGCGCGATATGAACGGGGCAACTATATCAGAGATAGTTCTAGTGCTCAGATCACAATCAAAACCATCGCCAACAACACGTGTAGCTCCGTCCGTACCACCTAAGACTACTACAAATAAGAACGTCTAAGTTAAGTCGCCTGAAAAACCAACAAAGTCTAGCAACATGACCAAATTGCACGTAATGTACCAAGACTCAGTATTACAGAACTGCCTTTCTAAAGGAAAGCGCAAAGCCTGCTCCCGAAAAGACCAAGGGAAAGAGAAATCAAAGAGCATCTCCTCCGAGATCATCTTTGGAGTCATCATCTTGGGAGAACTCAGGCTGGCGACAGTCATCTTCGTCGGTCGTAGTTTTTAAGTCGTAGTTTCTAGTTGCAGAAGTCAAGCAGTCTTCCTCCATAGAATATATGGAGCAGGAAGTACCTGATCATGCTGGCACAGCAGCAGCAAGGCAAAGGCAGGATAAATCGGCGCAAATGAGACCAACACCTAACAAATGGGTGAATTGATCCGACTAACGCTAAAATCTAACTAACGTACGTATTTATTTGACATCAAATCCCTTTACTATCGCCATGGCTATGCTACAACAGTACGTCCGAAGTTTAAGAGCACATCAACAAGAGCTCGAACTTTTGCTCAATAGGCATGACTCCTTGTTGGTATGCTTAGAAGAGACTAAGCTACGAACACAAGACAATTTTAAAATCAGACGCTACAAACCCCTGAGGTGTGATATTGAACCAGAAGAGGGCATTTATGCTACCAGTGGCACTATGATGCTCCTCAGGGATGACATATTTGTAGATCCGATACAGCTGCAATCCGACATCTAGCCTGTAGCTGTAAGGATTAAGCTGCCAGCAATCCAGTTTAGCATTTGCAAAGTATACCTACCTCCATCTGATGACCTCTCGTTAAGTGATCATGAAGATCTGGTTTCCCAACTATCAACACCGTTTCTCATAGTGGGAGACTTAAATGCCCATCATCCACTTTGGGGATCAAATCTGGCATGTGCGAGAGGCAATCTCAATGCAAAATTAATGGAGAGGAATAACTTGGTTCTCCTAAACACCGGAGAGCCAACATTATTTTCAGACTCATTTAACACATATTCCCACATTGATTTGGGAGTTTTTTCATCCCAGTTAGGAGTTTCATTACAATGGAATGTGATCTCTGATTTACATTCCAGTGACCACTTTCCATGTCTTCCTAGTCTCTTAGCACAAGATGTGTCTCCCTCGCGTTTCCCTAGATGGCGCTTTGATCGTGCCAACTGGAGCCTTTACATCCAGTTGGCTGTTTTAATTACAACGAGCATGATTCTGTGAATGATTTGGTTGACCATCTCACAGAGAAAATTCTTTCCGCTGCAGAACAGTCTATTCCACGTTCGACCACCCACCCCAGTCGATTTCCTGTCCCATGGAAGACGAAAGACTGCCGGAATGCTCTTCGTGCTCGTAGACGTGCTCTAAGGGTATTCCAACGACACCCTACCCTAAGTAACCTAATTGAGTATAAGAAAACGCGAGAAAAGTCTAGGCAAATCATTAAGGATAGCAAAAAGACCTCATGGAACCACTCTATATCGTACTTTAACAGACGTGCACCTTCCTATTTTGTATGGGATAAGTTAAGACGCGTGGCCGGAAAATCGACCCACTTGCCAATCGCTGGTCTGAAAACATCTGCAGGAGTTGTTGTTGATCCGTTTGACGTGGATAACACCTTCGGCTGTGCTTTCGCTTAAGTGTCTAGCTCAAATAATTATACTCCAAGTTCATCTTAATTAAGAATGTGGTAGAATCCTAAGGTTTCGTGTTTAGTTCCAGAAACCTTGAAGATTATATGCGCCTCTTCACCTTGGCAGAGTTAGAACACGCTCTTTCATCTTCGTGAATGTCAGCACTAGGCCGGACGGAATCCACGTTCAAATTTTATAACATCTCTCACCTGAACGTCAGGCATTCCTGCTCGAGGTCTATAATCGTGTTTGGGTTGAGGTCACGTTTCCTGACAAGTGGCGAGAAGCCACCATTATACCTATCTTGAAAGCTGGAAAGGTCCTTCCCGTCCCTTCTAGCTACCGTCCCATTTCCCTCGCCAGCTGCGTGTGCAAGGTGATGAAATGCATGAAAAATGGGCGGTTGGTATGGTGGCTGGTAACGCACAACCTACTCAGTAACAGCCATTGCGGTTAACGACGTCGCCGTTCAACAATGGATCATCTTGTGTCAATGTCGACACAGATTATGAACGTATTTCTTAAAATCTGTCAAACCATCGGAACATTTTCTGACCTTGAAAAGGCTTATTATACATGTTGAAGGGACGGGTTGCTACGCACTCTGCACACCTGGAATATACGTGAACGCCCACCACTGTTGCTTCAGGAATTCTTGAAAGACCGCGTATTCCGAGTGAGGGCTGTCTCAGTTCTTTGAATCCTTTTGTTGAAGAGAACGGTGTGCAATATATCTTGCCCATATCTTGTTTAGATTTAGGCCTTCTTCTTTACGATTCATGTTATTTTCATGTTTGTATATTTCAATGGATTCGCTGTATGGGCGAGAATCATAGTGTGGTGTGTAGTTGAAGCCAATACTTCCGTCTTGTCAAACTGACTGATGTGTTTCCCTTTTTCATGAATTGCGTGCTCTGCTAATGCGGATTTCTCTGTCTGGCACAAGCGACAGGTTCTTATATGTTCAATAATACGAGTTTTTATGCTTCTCTGTGTGGTTCCAATGTAAAATTTGGTGCATGAACACCGTATTCTATAAACTACTGTTGATAATAGTGGGTCCCTGGAATCCTTGGCTGAGCGAGGTACTTTCGGATTTGTTTAGTGGGCTTGAAGACATTAGCGATGTTGTGGTGAAGGAGTAATTTGCCAGTGCGTTCAATGACCGATTTAACATAGGGGAGGAAACCTTTACCTTTCCTCTCGCCTTTTGCTTAGATTTTTCTGGGGTGTGAGGCCCTTCTGATTTCCCGTTGTGTGTAGCCATTTGTTTGTAGTGCTTTTTCAAGATGTTGAAGTTCCTGGTGTAAATAATGAGTTTCACAGATACGAGTTGCCCGGTCTGCTGGTGTTTTAATAACGGAGCGCTTCTGTTTTGGATGGTGATTGGAAGTTTTATGGAAGTAACGTTCAGTGTGTGTCGGCTTTGTGTAGACCTTGTGACTTAGGGTGCCATCATTTTTCCTGTTGACCATGACGTACAAAAACGACAATTTTATATGTTGTTCTTTTTCCATGGTGAACTGGATGTGCTTATTAATATTGTTGAGATGGTTCAGGAATTCTGTCAAAGCTGTTTTGCCATGCCTCGAAATTACGTATGTATTGTCCACGCAGCGCCAACAGCAGGCTGGTTTGAGTGGTGCAGAATATAAAGCATAGTTTCGAAGAATTCCATGTAGAAATTCGCCACAACCAGGGTTCGTGGACTCCCCATAGCAAACGCCATCAACCTGCTCGTAGAATTCGTGGTTCCACTGAAAATACGTGGCAGTAAGAACATGGTGGAGGAGGACCACAATGTCATCTAGAAAAGTTGCTTTAACCTGCATTACAGTTTCACTAACGGGTACCATGGTAAACAGTGATACGACGTCAAAACTGGTCAGTATGTCGTTGGGCTGTAGGCTGATTGTGTTGAGCTTTTGTATGAAATGCGAGGAGTCTTTGATAAATGCCTCTGTATGGCCAATTTGGGGTTGCAGCAAGTTAGTGAGATATTTGGCAAGTGCGTATGTGCCTTGGTGGTGTGCCAGATTTATGAATTTTCGAAAGGCCGTAGAGTCTAGGAGGTACAGCTTCACTCTACTTGAGATGTAGTTGATCATTAGCTGGAATCTTTGAGGATTTTATGACTTTATTGGTTTTCCGAAGAATGCAAGCTCTCGGGTCCTTGGAAAGCTTTCTATATGTGACCGGGTCCAGAAGTTCAATGACTTTTTGTTCGTAGTCAAGCTTGTTCATCACTACGGAGTCATTCCTTTTGTCTGCTGAGAGCACTATCATGTGCTTGTTTGCATAAAGATTTTTGAAGGCAGTTCGTTCTTGAACGGTGAGATTATTTTTTGGAGTCTTGGCTCGTTGAAGAATTCTAGATGATTCTAGTCGCATTTCTTCTGCAATTTTGGCTGGTACTTCGCGTATGCCGGCTTCAATGCTGGATATAATCTCTTCTGTAGGTAGCACATGTGGTGTTTGTGCATAGTTACCACCTTTGGAGGGGACAGAAACCTCAGAAGATGATTATACTTGGTCTGACAAATTGACTACCATGCGATTTGTGTGTGTGTGTGGAGTTTGGAGCTTCCGTACTATCTGGAATGTGTAGATGTCCCTTTCCTTTACTGGTTTCCAGGCAGCGCGTGTATTTCCTTTTGAGGCTTTTTGTAGTCCCGTTGTGAGTGTCGATCATCGAAACAAACGTGATTCTGTCCACATGGTCCCAGCGTTCCATTTCAAGTCTTCAGCTGAGTTGGAGGTGAACACCTAGATGTTCATGGTTATTGTGGGCAAGCTGTCGGCGGGTTTGATATAGGCGTTCCCGGAGAGGGGCTCCTTCTGTGCTGTTGTAGATGTGATTATAGGCAGCAGTGTTCAGAACATGCTTCTGTCTAACCCACTTCGGAATAATACCTGCGTCATGCAACGTAGTAAAAAGCAGAGTGCACAAAGCAAGTTTTGATTTCTTCTTTCGTAGCACCTCAAGGCGCCGAACCTGTGGATATGTTTCCTCCCCGTATAGGCGATTCGTTCAAATTCGTAAACTTTCACGGCCGGTGTCAGTATAATATAAAGTATTAACCGGGCTTGTGGGCCGTGGTCTACTTGGCTCCTTATTCATCTTCCCAGACGTTTCGTCTGCGGCTGCGGCAGATATCTTCAGTGGCAGTGCGATCGAAGTGTCCTGGCGGAAGTCTCAACAGCAGCTGTGCATTTTGCTCTTTGGGTCACAATATATGTACCGGGAGCTGGTCGGAGAGCTACCTGCTTTTGTGTCGTGTTGGTGGTGGGCTGGAGCTGAGCGTGGGCGGTGCTTAGTCCTTATGACGTGTAATTGGAGCAGGTGGAATCCTTAGTTTTAGCTTTTGTTACGCTGTTGTTCGTGTCTTGTTTAGTTTTAGGCCTTTTTTTCTTTACGATTCATGTTATATTTATATTTGTATATTTCAATGGCTTCAAGGTATAGACGAGAATGGTAGTGTGTAGTTGAAGCCAATACTTCCGTGTTGTCAAACCGAATGATGTGTTCTCTTTTTATGAATTGCGTGGTCTGCTACTGCGGATTTCTCTGTCTGGCCCGTTCTTTTATGTTCATTGATACGAGTTTTTATGCTTCTCTGTGAGGTTCCAATGTAAAATTTGCTGCATGAACACCGTATTCTATAAACTACTGCTGATAATATTGGGTCCCTGGAATCCTTGGCTGAGTGAAGTATGTTTCGGATATGTTTAGTAGGCTTGAAGATATTAGCGACGTTGTGGCGTAGGAGTAATTTACCAATGCGGTCAATGACCGATTTAATATAGGGGAGGAAAACTTTACCTTTCCTCTCGCCTTTTGCTTACTGTGCGGAGCTTTTTCTGGTGTGTAACACCCTTCCGATTTTCCTTTCTTTGTAGAAATTTGTTTGGAGTGCTTTTTCAATATGTTAAAGTTCCTGGTGTAAATGCTGAATTTTGCCGGTCTACTTAGTGTTTTAATCA
This sequence comes from Mantis religiosa, assembly GCA_030765055.1. Taxonomy (NCBI): domain Eukaryota; kingdom Metazoa; phylum Arthropoda; class Insecta; order Mantodea; family Mantidae; genus Mantis; species Mantis religiosa. The sequence continues at coordinate 244,697,029 of CM060948.1, forward strand.
TGGAGCGCTTCCGTTTTGGATGGTGTTTGGAAGTATCGTGCAAGTAACGTTCAGTGTGTGTCGGCTATCTGTAGACTTTGTGACCTAGGGTGCCATCGTTCTTCCTGTTGACCATGACGTACAAAAACGGCAATTTTCCATGTTGTTCTTTTTCCATGGTGAACTTGATGTGATTATTGGTATTGTTGAGGTAGTCCAGGAATTCTGTCAAAGCTGTTTCGCAATGCCTCGAAATTACGCATGTATCGTCCACGTAGCGCTACCAGCAGGCTGGTTGGTGCTGAATGTAAAGCTGTAGTATCGAAGAATTCCATGTAGAAATTTGCCACAACTGGGCTGAGTGGACACCCATAGCAGCACTATCAGTCTATTTGTAAAATTCGTTGTTCCACTAAACATACGTGCTAGTGACAACATGGTAGAAAGAGGGCCACAATGTCATCTGGAAAAGATGCTTTAAGCTGCATTACAGTTTCACTAACGGGTACCATGGTAAAGAGTGATACGATGCCAAAACTGATCACTATGTCGTTGGGCTGTAGGCTGATTGTACTGATTTTTCGTATGAAACGCGAGGAGTCTTTGAAAAATGCCTCTGTATTGCCAATGTGGGGTTGCAGCATGTTAGTGAGATATTTGGCAAGTGCGTAAGCGGGCGAGCCAATAGCACTGACGATCTGCCTTGGTGGTGTGCCAGATTTGTGAATTTTCGGAAGGCCGTAGAGTCTAGGAGGTAGAGCTTCACTCTTCTTGATATGTAGTTGACCATTAGCTGGGATCGTTGAGGATTTGATGAGCTTATTGGTTTTCCGAAGAATGCAAGCTCTCGGGTCCTTTGAAAGCTTTCTATATGTGGCCGGGTCCAGAATTTCAATGACTTTTTGTTCGTAGTCAAGCTTGTTCATCACTACGGAGGCATTCCTTTTGTCTGCTGAGAGCACTATCATGTCCTTCTTTGCATTAAGGTTTTTGAGGGCATTTCGTTCTTGAACGGTGAGATTTCTTTTTGGAGTCTGGCTCGTTGAAGAACTCTAGATGATTTTAGTCGTATTTCTTCTGCAATTTTGGCTGGTACTTCGCGTATGCCGGCTTCAATGCTGGATATAATCTCTTCTGTAGGTAGCACATGAGGTTTAAGTCCACAGTTACCACCTTTGGAGAGGACAGAAATCTCAGAAGATGATACGATATGACTTAACGTTGGAGGACGTTAATTGTAAACTACAAATCAGAAGATGATAATAAGTGCTCTGACAAATTGACTACCGTGCGATTTGCGTGTGTGAGGTTGGAGCTTCAGTACTATCTGGAATGTGTATATGTCCCTTTTTTTACTGGTTTCCAGGCAGCGCGTGTATTTCCTTTTGAGTCTTTCTGTAGTCCTGTTGTGAATGGCGGTCATCGAAGCAAACGTTATTCTGGCCACACCTGTGGACCTGGACCTTTGTGCATAAATTGTTGGAAGATTCGCCCCAAGCTTCAGTGAGCTGGAGTAAGGTTCACCGCTAATACAACCAGCCTGAAAAAGAACCAGCAGAGGTCATTGAGCTGGAGTAGGGACCGTCGCCAATACAAGCGTCCTGAAGATGAAGCAGCAGAGGTCGGTGAGCAGGAGTACGATCCGCCGCCAGTACATATGACCAGAAGAAGAACCAGCAGAAGTCGTTGAGCTGGAGTACGGACCGTCGCCAATACAAACGGCCTGAAGAAGAAGCAGCAGAGGTCGGTGAGCAGGAGTACGATCCGCCGCCAGTACAAACGACCAGAAGAAGAAGCAGCAGACGTCAGTGAGCTGGAGTAAGGTCCGCCGGTAATACAAACGGCCTGAAGAAGAACCATCAGAGGTTGGTGAGCTGAAGTACGGTCCGGCGCCAATACAAACGTCCTGAAGAAGAACCATCAGAGGTTGGTGAGCTGGAGTACGGTCCGTCGCTAATACAAGCGGCCTGAAGAACCATCAGAGGTTGGTGAGCTGGAGTACGGTCCGGCGCTAATACAAACGGCCTGAAGAAAAACCATCAGAGGTTGGTGAGCTGGAGTACGGTCCGGCGCTAATACAAACGGCCTGAAGAAGAACCATCAGAGGTTGGTGAGCTGGAGTACGGTCCGGCGCCAATACAAACGTCCTGAAGAAGAACCAGCAGAGGTCCGTCGCTAATACAAACGGCCTGAAGAAAACCAGCAGATGTCAGTGAGCTGGAGTACGGTCCGTCGCCAATAGAAACGGCCTGAAGAACCAGCGCAGGGGATACTGTAATCAGAAAAAACAACTGCATTTACTGTGTTAGGTACTTTACAAGATATAGGCTTGTTATACAATGCTGGGAGGTTTTAAGCAGAACGTACAAAAATGTTTTTCTGGTAATAAACTGGAGATTGATCGGCCAGAAAAGGACCAGAAATACCTTTTACAGGTCCAAAATCAGAAAATTCTTTTCCAGTTCCAGAGTCAAATAAATGGTTTAAAAGGTATTGCACGAAGTATCAGCATGCCAAATGTTGGATGGAAAGCTCCTGTTTAGAAAAAATGGCAAACTGATGATGCAGAAAGCATGTGAATTAGAGCAACTTAATTCCAAAAACTAAATAGTAATCAGAGAAAGTTCGTGCCTGAAAAGTGTAGGAAAGGTCTAAAAAATTGGTATACTATAGAAGTGAACCTATATGTAAAGTTGTCCTCAAGAGGAAAAATGTCTTTCATTTAATTTTCGAGTCTAAAACACTTGCTGACAGTAGATGCATAACTTTAACTTTTGTAATCCTAAACCAAGAGCATATTGTATTAACAAAAGCCTAAAAAGAAATCCAATGAATTTTTAGTGCTAAATAAACTAATTATAAGAAATAACTAGGATAAAATTGTACCATAACCTGCATGGGCATAGGACACTATTTACTCCTTTGTACATAAATCAGTCAAATCAACATATTCACAAACACACTTACTGTATTCAGAGCATCTGAATACGTGCATTTCTGATGAAATATAGATATCAGATTTTTGTGTGAAACAAAATACTTTTTTACTTAGTATAGGTAATGAAGGTAAAAATCTATTACAGTGTTAAATCATACCAGATGGTGAATGGTATGGGTGAACCGATTGTTTAAATGAGCTCAGGGTCCATAGATTGATATTATCCAAATAATTCACACTGACCAAGATTCGAACTCTAGATCTCTTGGACGTGAAGCAGATTTGCTACTATTTACGCTACAGAAGCGCCTATGAAAAAAGATTTTCTCCCAGTTCTTGCCTTCTAAAGAAGTTCGCTTTCTTTGTGCAAAATTATGTCAACTCCTCAAAACAACCACTTGAGGTCTTTAAGGCTGAATGATGTATGCATTTAGCATAGAGAACTAGATGAGATACGGATGATCTGTTAATTTATTAGCTGCACGAAAGCGGCCAAATGATTGCCTAGTAAGGCTTCAACCTGTTTGGAAAAGTTGCGTCATAATGGTTGGGATGTGCTCCTTGGCCTCAATGCATACAATATCTTGGTGAGATCTCAATACTTCGCTTCATTAGACGATGACCTTATCTTTTATCTCATGAGTGAGTAAGGGTGTGGTGTTTAAGGGCCCGTCGACAACAAGGTCATTTGGGCCCCTTTATCTCATGAGTATAGTCCATTTTCTACTTAAGACGGACGTAACTAAGAAGTTCACAGCAGTAAAGCGAAACCAACACTATCACGTGGGGAAGAAATTCTAATGTCTCTAATTGGTTACAGAGATATGAGTCGTTTCCTACTGGAGTAGTAATGAAAACTCTACTCTCTCCCATGTAGCGTAGATGGTAGCGTGTCTGCCTAACATTCAAGAGTTCTCGAGCTCAAATATCGGTCAGAGTGAGTTATCTGGATAAGGGTTTTTCTGGGGGTTTCACTTACCCTGAAAGATAAATATCGAGTAACTCTAAGCACATTTGATCATTATTTCACACATTCTATTCCTCGTCCGATATGACTTAATGTTGGTGAACGTTAATTAAAAAGCGAACTCTACTCCAGGCAATGAAAGATGTGGTTGCGCATGCGTGCATTCTGCCTCCCTTCCTTTTTCTGTTTTAATTATTTTTACATTACGGCTTTGCTTCATTATACAATGAGCCCCTCCTCTCAAATAGTTATCTCCTTCAAAATTGATTTTATGCACTACTGTGATAAAAGTGCATGATTAGATAGGAAGGGTTATCGAAGCTTTTGACTAAGAAATACTATGAATAATTACTTTAAAGGTCACTGCATATGAGGGGCACTATTTATATTTCGAGTCTTACAATCCCTAAATGTTGTAGGTGCCGTTTGACGTTTCCAATGCAAAGTTTGACAATGTTGACCATAATTTAATTCAGAGATTTTGTCAATAGAGCGTCATTTGTTTTGTTTAAATTAATTTGAAACTTTTATCTCAACAAAAACATGAAATTAACTCCTGAAAATGTCGGTGCAATGATTTATTACGACTTTCCACGTAGATTATCAGGACAAGAGTGCATCGATCAACTAACTTGCATATTTGGGGACGAAGCTCCATCCTTTGCCACTGTGAAACGCTGGTATAACGAATTTAACCGTGAAAATCGTCCAAAACCAGTTGTGTCAGAAAACATCGATGCTGTGCAAATGCTAATAATGAAAGATCGTCATGCGACATATTGTGTGATTGAGACAATTCTGAGAATTAGTTCCACCAGCACATATAAAATACTGTATGACTATTTACCTGTGAAAATGGCTTGTTCTCGTTGGATCCCACGTAGTATGGCGCCATCTCAAAAAAGATGCTCGTGTCCACCTGTGTACAAAAATACTGAAGAATGCAATGGTGGTGCCTCAGAAAGGACGTATATAAAATTGAAACAGATGACGAAACATGGATATATGCGTATGGGCCATAACATACACAGCACTCGACTGTATGGGTGTTTCAAGATGAAGCAAATCCAAAAAAAAAAAAAAAAAAAAAAAAGATGTTTGCACTCAAAGCACTTCGAAGCAAATGGTCGTCTGCTTTTTTTAGCAAAGCTGGCCATGTGGCAACATTGCCTTTAGAGGAACGTAAAATGTCAGTGCCGAATTTTACACAACCATTTATTTGCCGGAACTGTAGGTGAAGTAACGAAAACGAACAAGAATCATAGGATGGTTCTTTTGCAAGCCAATGCGAGCGCTCACACATCTCCTATAACAACAGAGAACTCGAAGGCTCAAAAATGGAATTGATCGGTCATCCGCCATTCAGTCCTGATTTGGCACACAATGGCTCCTTTTTGTCCCAGAATATCAAGAACAAATTGCGTGGGATGAACATCTTCGTTGGCAGAAGTAGCCGCTGATACCTTCAAAACCCATGATTTGGGGGTGTCTGACGAAGACTGGAATAAATGATTTGACAGACGGCTCAAAGGGATGCAAAAGTGTATTAATCATAAAGGAGAATATTTTGAAAAACAGTAAAGTAGTTAACCATCAGAAATTTGTTTTAGTTATTAGGCTCAAAATATAAATAGTGCTCCTCGTAAAATAGATACACGTTTTTGTGATTTGTCTGCACATGCAAATGGACGGGAGCAAACCACTGTAAAAATAAGTTATTTTCTTTCCTTCTGACTTTAATCTCTGTAAATTCTTATGACTTATGTTAACTAATACTGCTGGTATAGTGATACCTAATTATAATCTATCTGGCCCGAGAATGGGTCCCAATATAAACAAAGTACTTAGTATCGCTCCGCGATTTGATGTTTCATAAAGCTTCGTCCCCTGCCCTTCATCAGCTGATACTTTTGGATCCTCAGAAAATTGCTATTGTTATTTTTATTGTTACTCGTATATTTCACAGCACCAGTACTGAGTAATAAAGAAAACCACCAAGAAATTAAATGTGCTATTTCAAGAATGGATGATAAAATAATAAGAAATACTGTTATTAGTAAAAGTATATTTTAATCGAAGTATAAAATAAAACAATGCCCGCCTCGGAATTAAATGTCGCCATCCAGCTCGTCGACAACTTGGTCACACACACACAGCAGTTCTAATGTTAATTTAATGCACATTTATCACAATTGTCAAACACAAAGTTGAACGCATCCAAAATTATCGTTTTAAGGGCTTTGCCACTTCTATGCATAATGAACTACTCTGAATTATTATGTAGTCAGCAAAGATTGTAATAATACAAACAAAACACGACCGTTATATTCCTCCAAGATATATCCCGGGAATACGGATAGCCATAATAGGTATGGCCATAATAATAAATAGAATATGTCACTTGTTTAAAAGTGATGATTATCAAAATGCCATAGTTATTCACAATCTTCATTACTTGAACATGAAGCGCTGGTATAACGAATTTAACCCTGAAGTTTGTGAAGGTCATCCAAAATCAGTTGTATCACAAAACATCGATGCTAGGCAAAAGCTAATAATGAAAGATCGTCATGCGACATATTGTGTGATTGAGAAAATTCTGGACTTTATTTCCAATAGCACATATAAAATATTGTATGATTATTTTCCTGCGAAAACGGTTTGTTCTCGTTGGATCCCACGTAATATGACACCATCTCAATAAGATGCTCGTGTCGACTGGTGTACAAACATAATCAATAGTATAATGGTGGTGCCTCAGAAAAGTCGTATATAAAACTGCAACTGGTAACAAATCATGGATCTATGCGTATGGGCTAGAATATAAACAGCAGTCGACTGTATGTGTGTTTCAAGACGAAGCAAATCAGTCAAAAGTTGCTTGCACTCAAACCACTTATAAGAAAATGGCTTTTGCTTTAGCAGCAAAGCTGGACATGTAGCAACTTTGCCTTTAGAGGAACGTAAAACTGTCAGTGCCGAATGGTACACCACCATTTGTTTGCCGGAAGTCTTAGGTGAAGTAAGGAAAGCCAACAAGAATCGTACGATCGTTCTTTGTCAGGGCAATGCGAGCGCACACACATCTCGTATTACAACAGAGTATTTAAAGGCTCAAAAATAGAATTGATAACTTACCGAAAAAGTTTATCATACCTACATACCCTGCCAATGCCCTGACGGTTTTGGGACGAGCAAAATTACGTATTACTTTAGTACGCTCCGGATCGATCGTTAACCCAGCAGGAGAAACGATTTGGCGTAAAAAGGAAATCTGCCCGTTAGTAAACTTATATTTCTTTTTGCGTAAGGTGAGACCCGCACTTTCGAGCCTGTTAAAATCCTCCGCCAAATGTTGGAAATGGGTCTCAAAGTCGGATGAGTAGACAAACTGCCTCATCCAAATAATGATACACGTATATAAATTTAATATCCAAAAATATTTGGTGTAGTAACCGCGACAGCACCTGTGCTCCTGTCGCAATTCCAAAGAAAATCTTTTGAAATTCCTATAGTCTCCACGGAACAGAAAATGCAGTTAACGGCTTAGAGACGATACAGATAAAGGGATCTGATAGTAGGAACTATTTAAGCCCAAACTGGTAAATACTTTGGCACCCGCGATGAAATATTTCTTCTATTTCCTATAGAAATTCCTGACGCGGGCATGACAGCTCTTGTTCCCGGCCACGGAAAGATTCGGGTGCCCTCCCTCCCAACAGTGTGAAGCTGCTGCTACTAGTACTACTGCTACTGTTACTACTACTACTACTACTGCTACTGCTACTACTACTGCTACTACTACTACTACTACTATGACGAAAGTGGAAACGTTTTATGAAATAGAATATGGGATAGATATAAAAAGATATAAAAGTAAAATTTGGAGGTTAGAGCAAATCATTTTTATGTAGCATATCAGTGAGAGACAAAGTTTGCAGTCTAAAATAAAAGGTGAACGACCCTGTCTCTTCACTTGGGTAATGAAAGCGCGGCATAGGGAGTGGTGTACGCTCGCCAGATCTCCCCCCCACATCGTGCATAAACTTTAATATTTAAGTGACTCCCCAACTGTACAGCACAATCGATCCAGCAACCTATATTTAGCTGTGTACCGTAAACATGTCCACAGAGGTTGCTATGGTGACCTTAGGCTCAGTGTTGGCTCAACTATACATATGTGCTGTGAAAACTTTCCGATCTAATAAACATACAAGACATTTTCTCAGAATTTTTTTTTAAATTTTAGTTTTCAACATAGTCTCCTTGTAACTCTACACACTTCTCCCAGCGATGCTCCCATCTCTGTAACCCGTCCAAATAGTACTCGGCATTTTTCTCTGCAAAACAATTGTTCACGAAGGTGATTGCCTCTTCATTTGACGAAAATTTCTGTCCTACGAAGAAAATTTTCAAATGAGGGAACAAAAAGAAGTGGCTTGGGGCTAGATCTGGTGAGTAGGACGAATGGTCAATAAGTTCAAACCGTAATTCGTGGATTTTTGCCATTGCAACCGCTGAGGTGTGAGACGGTGCTTTGTCTTGGTGAAACAGGGTTTCCTTTTTCTGCAAATGTGGCCGTTTTCCCGCAAGTTCTGCCTTCATCTTGTCAAGTAATGATGCGTAGTATGCTCCTGTAATTGGTTTTTCTTTTTGAAGATAATCGATTGAAATAGCTCCATCACTATCCCCCCCAAAAAAACAGTCGACATCACCTTCCCAGCCGAAAAAAAAAACAGTTTTTGCTTTTTTGGAGTCCGTTTTACCTTTGCAGTCCACTGTTTGGGATGTATTTTTGTTTCGGGCATATAATAGTGTATCCAAGCTTCATCTACAATCATTAATCGGCGTCAAAACTCGGATTTATTGTGCCTAAACTGCGTCAACAGAACATTGAAAATGTACATTCGAACAAGTTTTTGGTCTAACGTATACAAACGCGGCACCCCACGAGCGGACAGCTTTCTCATGTCTAAATGCTGATTTAGTATTTGACAAAACACGTTCTTTTGACATGTTCATAGCCTCTGCTATTTCTCTCACTTTAATACGGCGGTCGTCTGACACCATTTGGTGAACTTTGGCGATGTTTTCGTCGGTAGTTGCACTTTTTGGACGTCCTGAACGTTCATCATCTCCCCAGCTCTTACGACCACGTTTAAATTCAGCTGCCCAAAATTTCACTGTGGTAAATGATGGTGCAGTGTCCCCATAGATAGAATCCAACTCATCTTTGATTTGCATAGGCATCTTGCCTTTCAAAAACAAATATTTAATGACAGCTCGCTACTCGATTTTGTCCATTTTCATAAAAACCCTCGCATCAACTCACTCAAACGACTGCTACATAGCAACTGAGCGTCCAAAATGACTGAAACTTTGGTGAGTAGCTGTCAACAGATGGACAACGAAATTCCTTAGTTTTTATATATGAGTGCTGCCATGTTCATGTTGAAGTCGGAAACTTTCCAGACCACCCTCCTAGTTGTATTACACATTATTCCGGGCAACCAGTCTCGTAGCTTTTACCCAATAACTACATCGTGAGAATAGGTACCTCGTAACATGGCGCTTACTTCATCATTTACTTCACGACATTAGACACTTAAATTATATTTCTTTTGAAAGGCGCATTAATTCTATTCTCTGTTCTATTTGTATTGTTCACAAATTTTATGAATTGCACTTCAAGTGTGTATCCTATTTGTCTCTGAACTACCAAAAAATCATTTTAGGGCAAGATCCTTGCATGTGTGTATTAGGAGAGGAGTAGTGAGGGATGAAGTGAGAGAATAATAAGAACTCTCGGACCGGAGGAGACACGCCAGCAGAGTGCAGAGTACCTGAAAGTTATCTCGTACATCCCACACACTACGAGCTTACACATCCCCGGGGAACAGGAAGAGGATTTACATAAATATTCTACCATGCAACGCCGAAACTCATTAGGGAAACCTCCAAAAAATCTCAATGGGTCAGGAAGGGGTGACATTGGATCGAACCCATGACATTATGAATGTAGGGCACAGACGCTACCACCTGAGCCATCCCGCACAACAAATTCAGGAAGTTAAATATGTTTTGAGTCCGTTATAAGCAATTCTTGAGTCACAGCAGCTAAGCCATGCTTGTAACTTATTTAGTTTAATAAATAAGGTTGGTTTCGATGTAACCGGTGTGTTTATTTTGGACATTGTTTCCAAAACTCAGTGCATTTAAGGAAAACGATGTAAACTTACTGTCAGAAATGAGACATCTGAAGAAAAGCTTTCGAAGACGTGGATAACTGATTGAAACATGGGTGCTTTAAAGGGACAGGATATGTTTGTTGTTAAAATTTAACAGTGACAACGATTAAGATTAACTTGCCACATTATGGGAGTCAGGAAACGTCCAGGAATTCCCTACTGACGCTTCTTTATTTCAGCCGACTGCAGACATAAAAAGATGACACTGACATCTGGAGAGGAGCGATATTCCCTATCCATAAAGCGAGTAACTGGCAAGTGTAAAGCATTACACCCTTCCTGCCAAAGTGCTTAATTAAACCAATTCTCTTCCAGTAATATTTCATTCTACAACCAAACTACTGGGGTCTTAAAAACGAGTCCCCATGGATATTCAAGTTTTCTTTCATTGTTGCATAATAATTTCTGGTGCATTACAGTCGGATGAATTTCCTTACCCAGTATCCTTTATATTCATATAGCTTCAACAAACTCTTCTCAGAAAAGCATTCTTTTATCTACTTTGTTTCAATCGAAATAAAGCTTTGAAGAAATAGTTTCTTTATATTTGTAGGTACAAGGGGAATAGAGAAAAACCAATTGAGGTGTTTGAAAGCTAGTCGCTATACATATATTGGCCTGGAAATTCCATACCCTTTTCACGACATTGAGTAAAACAATCGAATAGCTACAACACTAAAAAATTGATGATAATAATAACTATAGCCCGGATTTCTAAGCAAAATGCTTATAAATGCTTTTTTGCTGAAATACGGGGTTTCCTTAATTATTTTATGCTTTTTAGTTAAAATAGCTTATTTTATCCAATTAATATAAATTTAAAAGTAAATTTTCTCCCCTAGCCCTCATTTTATCATTCAAGTGGTTTGCATCGTCTCGCTGAAACGGTTAGGAGCCAATATCAGGACGTGAATCTTCTTGTCTCCTTCCAAATATGTGTTCATCTCCTCAGCCAGTTTTAACTCGGTGGAGTGTTTGGTTACAGGCTATGTCATACTACGCAGCACATTTCAACGAAGTAAAACAGTGTTGTACTCCTTAGATGCAGAAGATAAAGCAGTATTGCCACTGCACAGGAATGATTTGCTAATTTTGGCAACCAAGATAAGACAGAGTACATCCATAACGGTTTCTCCAAAATACCTATTATAACACAGTTGGAAGTACGAAATAATACCTTGAAACATTCACAATTGTTCTAATATGTAGTAAATATTATATTCTTGATTTTCGTAATGGTACACCTAGCGCCACCTATTGCGACTATGTATAAACTGTATGCACACTCATTTATTCAATTCTGTTTATGACATTCTTGTTCCATTCTTATAGTGTGTCTGTGGTCTGTGCTAGTGTAATATGTACAATAAAGCTAAGTAAAAACCACTAATGGCCTAGTTTATTAAAATATCTACCACTCTAACATGGTAGCAGAGCGTGGTTAAGAGATTGAGTAGTTCGGTTGCGTAAAAAAGGCAAAAAAATTTAATAAAGTAATTAATATTAAGAAGAGGCCCCGCGGAAAGTGTCAGCTTGGTGTATATTACAGATTGAAAAACACAGCAAAAGGACGTTATCTTCACCAAAATGGCTAAACAAGCAAAGATTGAAGACGTAATGATGCCCATTTTTGATGGTGTAAACTATTCAAGCTGGAAATTAAGATTAGTAACTTTATTAGAATATAAAGCATGTTACGAGCCCGCCATTTGCATGATGTCTGTTAAATATGCTGATAAAGAGGCGGATTGGAAGAAAATGGATAGATGGGCAAGAACTATAATAATGAGTACAATTTCTGAAAAACAATTGGAATATATCAGAGAATGTACAACAGCCTATGAAATGATGAGAAAAATTGAAGAGATTAAATTAAACAACTACAATACAATAGAAGATCTTTTGTTGATTTTGAGAAAACTACGAATGACTTCAAATCAGCTGGTTGGAATATTGATGAACCCGAAAAGATGAGATACTTGCTTAGAGCTTTACCTCCAAGTTACAGTATAGATAACCAAAAGTTGCACAATAGTAGCAAGAAATGAAAATACAGAAATTTATAACAAGTCAAGAGAATAAGTAACTGTTACTAATAAAGTAGACAATTTGTATTGTTTAAAATATTTTGTTTCAAGTGCTGATAACAATAAAATGTATGTGAATACAATAAAATTAACTGATAAGGAGAAATGCCATGGGGTACTTGGTCATGTAAATTTTCAATATTTAAATAAGTTGATAAATTCTCAATTAATGGAAGGTTTGCCGGATAAGATTGAAAGCACGGAAAGAAAGTGTTCAAATTGTATTGAAAGTGAAATGACTAATGAACCTTTCGAAAATAACAGAACTAAGACTACTGAAATTCTAGTACTGATTCATACTGATTTAAATGGTCCATATAGCAAAACTGCTTATTATGGAGAAAAATATTTTTGACATTTATCGATGACTATAGTAAATATGCAAGAATTTTTTGTATTAGGAGCGAAGCAGAAAATGCAAATTCTTTTACAGAGTTTGTTAATTTAGTAGAAAATAAGTCTAATAAAAGAGTAAAGAAGATGCAGTGTGGTAATGGCAAAGAATATTTAATAGATATGTCTAATTTTATTAGACAAAAGGGAATACAATTATTACCATGTCCACCCTACGATCATGAATTAAATGGAGCAGCGGAAAGACATAATAGGTATGCTATGGACATAGGCAGATATTTAATGAGAGAAGCTAAAATTCGCAGAAGGTATTGGCCTGAACTTATGAAAACGGCAGCTTATTTAAAAAAATCGAACCATTGCTAATACAGTAGAGAGTAAAACTACTTATGAAATGCGTATAATATGAAGCTATTTACAGGGAAGCAAACAGATAAATATAAATATACCAATTTCTAAATTAAAACTTCACTTATCTTATAAAAAAATTATGATATAAAAATTCAGTAATTTTGATAAATTTGAGAGTTTAATTATTAAAAATTCTTTCTCTTTCACATTTTCTTGCTGATCTTTTAATAAGTTTTTTTGAAATTCAAGTCACTAAAGCATTCCCTAATTTTTAAAGTTTGGCATAGATATGTTGATGATGCTTTTGCAAGCTCATAAACGATGCTTTAAAATTACTAAATTTGCAAGATAAAGCTATAAAATTTAGATTAGAAACTGAAATTAATGGATCTCTTCCTTTTCTAGATCTAAAGATAATAATAAATAATAAATTAAACTTTGGTATTTATAGAAAGTCTACTCACATTGATAATTACATAAAAAATAAAAGTTTTAACCCTTTTTCACATAAATTTGCTGTTTTGAATAATTTGATCTGTAGATTAATAAATATACCCCCGAATAAAGATAAATTTAATAAAGAATATAAACATATTATTAATACTACTTTAATTAATTGTGTTAACAAAAACTTGATAAATAAAAACTTGAAACATTCAAATATCAAAACACTGATAATGACATTTCTACCCTTAGAAAAATAAAAGACGATTATAATTTTAAAAAATTCACTTACCATCCTTGGGTTAATAAACACTTTCAAAAATTGTTTAAAGATTCAGGTGTAACTTTAGTTCCTCAAAATACATATAGCATTAAAAATTTACTGCGTTTCTCTAAAAAAAAAAACATAAAATTCCTAATAATGAAAAATCTTGTATATATCTGTTTAATTGTTTCGATTGTGATAAAGTTTATATTGGAAAGACGAAACGTAATTTAGAAACCAGAACGAAAGAACATTCTCGTAACATTAAGTGTAAACAGACTGATAAATCGGCCGTAGCAGATCATTTTTGGTCATTGAATAATGAAAAAAATCCCGAAGTTAAATTATTAAAACAATTAAATGGTCTGATAAATTTAGTTTGCTAAAATATATTTTTTTAAAAAACAAACATCGCGTAATAAACTTTGAAATACCGGCACTCGATTCTGTTTTTAAACTTTGTTTATTTTCATATTTTGGTAAAACTAACAAGAACAGATTAACATATAGCGTTCGTAGCGATGGCGACTGCTTTGTTGTTTCCAGCTGAGAATGTTTAAAAGTTTGACATGAATTCGCGATCCCGGACAATTTATAAGAAGATTATTATCATTTCTTATAAGTGAAGTCTTAAGTTACAAATTGTTATATTTGTATATATCCTTATTGAAACAGAAACCTCAGGTTCCAAGAGGGAAAGATAACTAGAAATTAATACAACAGTAGAGATCATAAATAAGCATAATGGGAATAAAAAGGGAATAAATGATATAAGAAATAAAGTTAAAAGGAATATTTGAAATTGCAATATAGTGTAAATGAAGGAAAAATCGGACAGGAGTTGCTTCTGAGCACAGACACGAGGCAGGAAATTGAACAATAGAACAAAAACCCTCGAAGGTTACCCGGACATTGAGACGCCAGCAAGGTATGTAAATCTTAAGAGAAACGTAGCCAAGCATTACACAATACCGTTATGACGCTGAGAGGTCATACAACCCAAAGGGGTGGAAATGTTACTTCTGCATAGGAAAGACAGGCGGAAGTGACCAATAGGAGAAAATTAAATAAATAAACCCTGCCAATAAAATGTAGAGTAAACCACGTGATAGGCATAAAATAGTAAAGGAATAGAAAATTGGCGTTGATAGACGAGAAAGGCTAGAAGAGAAGCTGGGAATACGACGGGGAAAAAGCGTGACTCTGGTACTTCATACGACGGGAAGAAGACGTGTTATTGGAAGGGATAAGTAGGACCCGATGTCAAAGTCTGAAGCAGAGTTATGGCCTTTAAGACAGTGCAAAATAGGGAATAAAGGGAGTTAGCAAAGCAACGTAAAAACTTTAAGGGGAAAGGAAAACTAGAAAGGCAACAAAAGTGCTAGCAAGAGAGTAAGGAGATAGCCAGGTGAATAGTAACAAGAGAAAATAAAGGAATAGAGAGACGGGAAACACGACTTTTCATCACCGAACCCTGAGAAAGAGATCCCAGCTCACCGACTATTAGACACAACACCAACCTTTCCACCTGACTGTCAAACTCCTTCATAATCCATCCCTACCAAAGCACTCAAAAGGACAACGAACCAAAAAGAAACCACACCAAACTGGCACCCAACGTGTCCTAAACCAATTCTGAAATTCGGCACCGCGACAACGGGGAACATACGACTTCAGCATCACGACACCGGAGACGCACGCCGAGGATCAGGGCACCGACCACGGCGACAACAGGAAGCAACAACTTCAGCATCACGACACCGGAGAAGAACGCCAGGGACGAGCGTAGCCACCACGACAACAGGGACGTCACAACCATCAGAGCCAAAGGAGGTAAAAACAATACATCAGCACGTGTAAGGACACCTTAAACATCTTTGTACAAGGAGAAGAGATATAAGGCCAGCCAAGTAGTGCATCCGTAGACTGTCAATAAGTATATGCTACTGAGAAGCGGTAGAACGACAAAGTAACAATGGCCGAACAATCACAGGAGCAAAACATGAACAGCCTAGCACAAGATATTAGTACTGCAGCAGTAGTAAGCCTCACAACTACAATGCAATAGATGCTCCAACAATTTCAGAACAACATAGAAACAAGATTAGGAGAACAAAGTCAGAACCTAGAGACCAGATTAGGAGAACAAACCCAAAGACTAGAAACTAAAATTGTAGAGCAGAATCAGACCCTAGAAAATAGATTAGGAGAACAAAGTCAGAACCTAGAGACCAGATTAGGAGAACTAGGAGAACAAACCAAAAGACTAGAAACTAAAACAATAGAGCAGAATCAGACCCTAGAAAATAAAATAGCAGAACAAACGCAAACTTTACGAAACCAGTTAGAAAGTAAACTAATGGAACAAAATAGACATCTAGAAAACATTAGGTTAGGACAGGCCACCACACAAGCAGAATTTCTACACATGCGTACAGAAATGCATGATGCACAGCAGGACATTGTAAATATAAGAGAAAGGATAGATAACATGTCTAGTAATAGTAATAATTTGCATGCCCAGTGGAGCGATGAGGTGCGAAATGCCTGCGCCAGCAAAGAAAATAAACAAAAACAATGGCAAGAGCAGACACAGTCTGTACTCATAATAATTAAAGAAACTTTGACGCAGGCGGCCGCAGCTCACCGGTCAACTCAAGCAACCATTACAAACCATACGCGAGAAATGACAGTGCTCAAAGAGGCCATTAACGACCTCAGAATAACAAATGATCAGCCTCAGAGTACGGGCATTTCGAACGTACCGGTTAGGCCGGGGATGTTGAACTTCTGCCAGAACACGCCTTCATCAGCTCCCACAGATACATGTAATAGTATGAATCAGGGTAGCATTTTTAATAATTGCGCATATAGAGGATACGCCTACCATTTTAGCCTATTAAATGAAATAACCGTCCCAACATTCAATGATGATAGGGACAACGCGAAGCGGTATATAATGGACGTAGAAGCATATTTCACTCTTAAAACATCCCAGAGGAATACAAAATGCTTATCATTAAGAAAGACTTACAGGGATGATCACTCACGTGGTTTCGACTAGCAGTTGGTGACCATACCAGGTATGCAGAGTTTCGACAAAACTTTCTCAACAAATATTGGAATGGCGCCACAAAATATGATGTGCGGACCAAAATAAATACAGGGAAATATCTGCACAGGGGAACACAGACGGTTGACTACTTTATAGACCTAGCACAACAGAGAAAAGTGCTTGATCCGCCTATACAAGAACACGAATTTATTAATCTGGTGATAAAATATTTTCCCAAAACACATAAACAACCACTTAATAGTAGCAAGACCGAACACCATAAACGAGACGATCCAAATTCTGACGGCACTGCAACCACAGATGACGGACTCAAACACAGGACCACGAGAGAGCAGACCAGTATACAACGAACCGAATCTTAGTGGGACCAGGGCATAAAACAAAGGAAATACCTGGAGAAATGACAACGCCCAGAATAGAGAACGATACAGAGACCATGTACCCACCTTTGAACACAGAAACTACAATACACCCTACCAAAGACAAACCCGAGAAAATCCCCACCACTTTCAGGAACAACGACCACACAACGTACATTTGATACGTACACAAAGAATCCAGCAAAGGAGAAACGGCTACGACAGGAACACAACAAGAGAGAGACGATACAGCGCTTTTAGGCGACCCTATACGAATGACATACCACGAGAAAATCCACCAGGACGTAATTGGACCAATAATGGACATTACCAGGAAAACCGACCCGCCGTGTCAGACAACCGGAAAGAACACTTGAACTGTAGGGAAAACCAGCAAACGTCGAGGCATGAAAACCCAGGCAATACATTTCCAACGACAGGACATAATAACAATGGCGCAGTGATACGACAGAAATGGTTTGCAAATTAGACGTTCGTCCCAACTACACACACATCTATAAACGGCGCAACTAACACACTCAACCAGGAAAACTAGATTTGGGTAGGATAACATTCCCGAATCCGCCCTCGAGGTATGCGAAACAAGATGGGAACAAGAGCAAAATTACAAATACAGACAGATGAGACAGCGGCGGAAAGTGACAATAAGACTGGAAAAATAAAACAACCGGACATTTTAGAAACACCACAAATAGAAATCACCATAAACGAAGAAACGTATCAGGCAACCTTGGATACAGGAGCAACTGCTCCTGTATGCAGTTTAACATTTTTAAAGACTTAGAAATTAAAGGTTTACGTCTACAAACACTACCCACAAAGAACATATATATTTTGACAGCCATCAGCTGAAAGAAACAAATTAGGACAAATTCAGATTGAACTCATTTTCCTAATAATACCATATTTGGCAGTTCAAATCATTTTAGGAAGTGACTTCCTAGAGACATTTAAAGCCAACATCAACTATGCAGGCAGGATTTTAACTATACGACGAGACAACGAAGAGGCAATGATCTGGTTCTCTCAGCTGACTGACCAGGTCATTAACTTAACAGAGGCAGAAAACCTATTAGAGGAAGAAACCTTTTTCCTACAATACGTGCAGGTAAAAGCAGGTGTTCACATTGAGGAACTTAGAATCCAGTAAGTAAACAAAGACGATGAAGTTGAGGATAATTTTGAAGACACCTGTGAGAGCAAGGAATACCCAGGGAGAAGAAACGCAACCAGTTATACACACGACATTACTGTAAGAAACGGCTCTCTTGGCCGTAAGAGAAAACGAACCTTTCCAACTACGAGAGACAGAATCAACCTTTAGACTTTCCCATGAAATACGAGATCTGCATGTAAACATATGGACCAAAATAAATGACAAAGTGCAGGGAACCACACAACTAAACGACAGCCAAAAGCAAAATCTTTTCGCCGTTTTATGGAAGAATAAAGATGCATTTGGAGAAGAAACAGGCTTATGTACATCATTCTGTTATTAATTTCACATAAAAGAAGTAAACCCCTGGCGCTACAAATATAGGAAGATTCCTATGAATTTAAAACAAGTAGTGGATGAAACCATCAAGTAAATGCTAAAACAGAACATTATAAAGGAATAAAATTCGCCCTACATAAACCCACTGTGCATTGTACATAAAAGTAATGGGAAGGCACGCATCACCATACATGCCAGACATTTGAATAGATTTATTATGCCAGACCACTTTAGGACCCTCAGTATAGAACACACACTAGCCAGCATAGGAAGAAGGAAATGGTTCTCCTCAATAGATCTTACAAACTCATATTTACAAATTCCCATACCTCCACACCTAAGAAAATTCACCGGATTCTTGTACCAAGGCCGCGTGCTAGAATTCACGAGATTGCCTTTCGGCTTATCAGTGAGCGCAAGTGGTTTCTTAAGAGCCATGTATGCAATATTTAAAGATAATGCGCATGAATTCTAGACGGAGTACGTCGATGACTTCATTATTCACGACAGGACAATAGAAGAACACACACAGCATTTAGATTATGTCATCACAAAACTGAGAACAAATGGGCTGGAAACAAAATTTTTGGGATACAAAATTTCGGAGAAAGGAAAATCTCCAGACAGACAGAATTAAAGCAATCAGGGAAATTCCACCTCCGAAAAACATTAGACAGTTACGCCGAGTATTGGGCATCTTCCAATATGAGCCACGCTTTCTAATTAATTATGCGAAGGAAGTAGCACCTCTGAGAGCACTATTAAAGAAAGGCACAAGATGGCGATGGACGAACGCACACCAAGAACTTTTCGACAGGGTGAAAGACCTATTCGGACAAGCAATCTTAATAGAACGCACACGCAGCGACAGAACTTTTTATATATACACCGACGCATTAAGTTGAGGTTTTGGAGCAATCCTGTGTCAACTAGACGACCAAGGAAACCAATGTGTCATAAGTGCGGCATCGAGGAACCTGACACAGACGGAGGATATAGCTTGTGTCACAGAACAAGAAATAGCAGCCATTTTTTTCGCTATTCAAAAATTTAAGGATTTCATCTTTAACTGAAAAATAACAATATTTTCGGACCATGTGAGCCTCTCCTTCATAAATAATTGTAAACTGACAGGCACCAAAATTTCCCAATACATACATGAAATTATGTTGCATGACATCACCCAGGAAACACAATCCCAGAAAATCAAAACATTTTCGCAGGCACGTTGTCACGGTTGAACACAAAGGCGACATGCCTGACTTCATAGGTAACACACAAAGAGAAGTCCACGTGTTGAAACTAGACCTGCAGGCCAACAAAGAACTAACCAAACAAATAAAGATCATTAGGAAAATCCAACAAGACTACAAACTTGACCAAATTTTAACAACAGCTCCTGAAATTCAGAAAGGCACAAAAGCAATTAATGGCAAACGTGATGGAATCCGGTATAAACTTCAAGGTAGACACCATCCAACATGGCGAACATATGGCCCACGAGTCCTTGAAAACCTCATAAGTGATTCATTTCATACAGCAATTATCCACGGGGGAACAGAAAAAACATGTTTGACGTTAGAGGAATATTTTTATATCCCTAGGCTCCAACACAAAGTACGGCAACGTATATCTACCTGCATTATCTGCCAAAAAGCAAAACCCATTAACGTGAAATACGACACTCCACCAATATCAATATTACGCGACAAACCCCTAGCTCTCGTCACAATAGATACTCATGGACCATTGCCTACTGGAACGGCTGGAATGAAGTACATATTCGTAATGGTGGACGTATTTACCAAATTATACCCGATGAAGAAGCTAACAAGCGCAAACTGTCCAAGCAAAATCCTAGACGATTTTGTACCTAAATATGGTAATATGGACGCCATTTTGGCTGATAACGCGTCCATATACAAAATCAAACATTTCGTAAATAAAATAAGAATAGCAGGCATCAAAATATACAACTCAAAAGCGCACCACCCAGAAAGTAAGCCGTGCGAGAGATCAATGAGGGATCTATCCATCTACCTGCGAATCTTAACATACCGCAAAAGACATACCTCGTGGGTCCATCAACTATCACTAATAGAAAAAAAATCATGAACAACACGATTGACCCTAACACTGGTAGAGCCCCAGTCAAGCTACACCTAAACCAAACGCCAGAAAGCATTAGCTGAAAACACTCTAGCAGCACGTGCCGTACAGATAACGCTTTATTCCAAAACGGACACAGTGGAGAAGGCTCCTTTTTAAATAGAAAACTATGAGTAAAAAGCGGTGCCCAATGCGCAACCGAGCCAAAATCACCTCCTCGCGACGAGATGACCGACAGGAGGTAACCCACGGAATCGGAAGATCCTTGACAGATCTAACTTTATTATTCCGGAGAGTTGACCACTCTTTCTGCCAGCAGGTTTGCACAGCTCTCCGCAAAACGGCCCTAAAATCTTCCGATGTCACAGATGGTACTCAAACCCTGGGCTTCATGGTAGCCGTCTTGGCGTCCGAATCCGTCATTTCATTCACACGCAAGCCTACGTGACCAGTGATCCATGCGCACACCACGTTAACGCCAGAAGCGTGTAAAACGTGGAGGGCATCCTGCACAATAGGGTGGTAGTTGTACAGCTGCCGTAGGCTTAGAAGTGCACAGAGGGAATCACTTAGGATTGAGCAGTTCCCCAACTTTCGTCGACGTACGTGTAAAATGGCCCGGTATATTTGATAAAGCTCTGCAGTAAAAATGGAAGTGCTAGTGTGGAATCCGAATGTATACGGTTCGGTTCCACACACGTAAGCACAACCAACACCATTTGAGTTGTTGGAGCCATCAGTATGAATTACAAAATGGTCCTGATATCGCGATGAAAATTCTAAAAAACATGTGCTGATACTAGACATAGACATGGTAGATTTATCATTTTGCGTCATGCCCAGATCAACGTGGGACACGCTGCACAACCAAGGACGGTATGTCCTCTCCCCCCTAAGGTACATCCTGAGCATTTCAGTATCAAGATGTCTAAGGAGCTCCCGGAAACGAAAACCAGGTGGCTTTGGTTTAATAGAAGTGTTCCTATAACGCACGTCCATGAAGGTATTAAAGAACGGCATAAACGTTGGATGTGTGGGCATGCAATTAAGTCCACAGCAAAATTTTCTAATAACATGTTGCGCCTGTACTGCAGAGGAGGTTCCACAGACACAGCATACAGGCTTATAACTCGGCTCATAGGAAATGCACCAACCGCGATACGTATGCCCCAATTATGAACTGCGTCTAATCTCTTCAGCACAGATGGTCGTGCTGAGCCCTAAACGATACTACCTAATCTAATTTGGAACGGATATGTGCGCAATAACTCTGTACGATCCGGTCCCCACGATTTTCCACTTAGTACCCACAAGATATTTAAAGAGCGGTCACATCGTGCTTTCAGTTGTGCTATATGCGACGACCAACTAAGTTTTCTATCAAATGTCAATCCAAGGAACCTCGTCTCATCTGCAAAAAGTAGTAGATCAGCGCCTAGCCGGAGCCTTGGAGGTGGTCGACTCTGCTGACGCCAAACGTTGACAAACATGGTCTTCTCAGCGGAGAATCGGAAGCCGTTTTTAAAACTCCAACCCTTAAGGTTGTCCAAGGTG
Organism: Mantis religiosa; assembly: GCA_030765055.1. Taxonomy (NCBI): domain Eukaryota; kingdom Metazoa; phylum Arthropoda; class Insecta; order Mantodea; family Mantidae; genus Mantis; species Mantis religiosa. The sequence goes on from CM060948.1 coordinate 244,719,276, forward strand.
GTCTGAAGACGGCGCTCTAAAAACGGAGTGCGCTGAGATGTACAGTAGACGGCAAAGTCGTCTACAACTAGGCATGACGAGACATCCGGATGTACACATTTCGAGATAGAATTAATCGCAATTGCAAACAACGTCACACTTAGTACCGATCCCTGTGGTACATCATTCTCTTGAACAAAAAGGTTCGAAAAAACCGAGCCAACCCTTCCTCGGAATATCCGGTCTTTCAGGAATTCCTAAAGGAAGAGTGGTAGGCGTCCACGTATATTCCAGGTGTGCAGAGTACGTAGCAACCCTGCCCACCAACACGTATCATAAGCTTCTTCGAGGTCAAAAAATATTCCGAATGTTTGACAATTTTTAAGAAATCCGTTCATAATCTGTGTGGACATAGACTCAAGATGATCCACTGTTGAATGGCGTCGTCAAAAACCACACTGGATGTTATTCAGTAGGTTGTGCGTTTCCAGCCACCATACCAACCATCCATTTACCATGCGTTCCATCACCTTGCATACACAACTGATGAGGGAAATAGGACGGTAGCTAGAAGGGAGGTGACGGTCCTTGCCAGCTTTCAAGATAGGTATAATAGTGGTTTCTCGCCACTTGTCCGGAAACGTGGCATCAACCCAAACACGGTTTTAGACCTCGAGTAGGAATGCCTTACCTTCAGGTGAGAGATGTTGTAACATTTGAACCTGGATTCCATCCAGGCCTGGTGCTGTTAGTCGCGATGATGAAAGAGCGTGTTCTAACTCTGCCAAGGTGAAGAGGCGGTTATAATCTTCAAGGTTTCTGGAACTAAACCCGAAACCTTGAGATTCTACCTGAGTCTTAATTGAGATAAACTCAGGAGCATAATTACTGGAGCTAGATACCTGAGCAAAAGCACAGCCGAAGGTGTTAGCCACGACAAACGAAACAACAACTCCTGCAGTTGTTTTCAGACCAGCGATTGGCAAGTGGGTTGATTTTCCGGCCACGCGTCGTAACCTATCCCATTCAACAGATGGTGGTGGACATCTGTTAAAAGATGATACAAAGTTGCTCCATGAGATCTTTTCGCTATCCTTAAGTATTTTCCTAAACTTTGCACGCACTTTCTTGTAGTCAATTAGATTACTTAGAGTAGGGTGTCGTTGGAATACCCTCAGAGCACGTCTACGAGCACGAATAGCATTACGACAGTCGTTGGTCCACCATGGGACAGGAAATCGACCGGGTTGGGTAGCCGAACGTGGAATAGACTGTTCTGCAGCAGAAAGAATTTTCTCCGTGAGATGATCAACTAAATCATTCACATAATCCTGTTCGTTGTAATCAAAGACAGCCAACTGGATGTAATGGTTCCAGTTGGCACGATAAAAGCGCCATCTAGGGTTACGTGAGGGAGACACATCTTGTGCCAAGAGATTAAGAAGACATGGGAATTGGTCGCTGGAATGTAAATCAGAGATGACATTCCACTGTAATGAAACTGCTAACTGGGATGAACACATGCCAAATGGATGTTCGAATAGGTGTTGAAGGCGTCTGAAAGGAACTATGGCTCTCCGGTGTTCAGGAGAACCAAGTTATTGCTCTCCAAGAATTTTGCAATGAGGTTGCTTCTCGCACATGCCCGATTTGAACCCCAAAGTGGGTGATGGGCATTTTAGTCTCCAAGTATTAGAAATGGTGTTGAAAGTTGGTAAACTAGATCTTCAAGGTCAATTAACGAGAGGTCATCTGATGGCGGTACATAGACATTGGAAATGCAAAATTCGATTCATGGCAGCTTAATCCCTACAGCTACAGATTGTATATGAGATTGTAGCTGTAACGGATCTACAAATATGTCATCCCTGAGGAGCATCATAGTGCCCCCGTGAGCTGGAATGCACTCTTCTGTTTCAATATCACATCTCAGTGGAGTGTAGCGTCTGATTTTAAACTTGTCTTGCGGTCATAGGTTAGTCACTTGTAAGCATACCAACAACGGGTTATGCTTACTGAGCAAAAGTCCCAGTTCTGGTCAATGTGCTCTTAAACCCCTTATGTTCCATTGGAGGATAGCCATTGGAGCTATGGAGATAGGATGTAATAGTTGGTCTACATTAAGAGGACTTTAACGGTGGCCGAATCAGTTTACCCTTTTTCTTTGGTGTAGGGCTAACACCTGTTTCTTCTTCGTCCGGTTTATCCTGGCGCTTTCTCGTTGCCGTTCTTGCAGTGTGGTCCGTGTCTTCCTTGTCCATTTCTTCGACGGACGAGGCACCTTTTCCTATAGGAAACTTAGGTTCGAGGACCCAAAACCGTTTGGACACAGAGATAAAGAATGATTACAATCGTCTATCCATGTCCTCACCTGAAGGTTCTTCTGTGGAGGAACTTTTTTACGCCCTAGGGCTCTTTTTTCTGCTGGCAGTTTTGCTGATCTCTTTGAGGAAGTCAGATTTCGTGTAGCTGGTCCTGAATTGTTTAGCCGGGGCTTCGTACACAAAGTGCTTCTGAATCTTGGAGGCAGATGCTTTACCCGGTGACAGTGATGTCAATTGCCTTCCCGATGGTGGCTTGGAGGGCGTAGGTGTTGATCGGGCTGATTTCTTGGCAATCTTCGTAGGTGATGAAATAATGACCTCAGCGATAGTTGCCTCAGCAATAGCGCTCTTCTGAGTGGCGATCTCTCTCCTCGGAGCCGAATTAGCTGCTACTGAGCTGTAAGTAGTGGACTGAGGGGTGGATGGTATTCGAGCACTCAGGAGCTTCCGGGCTTACGAGAAGGAAACCTTCGCTTTCACCCGGATCTCTTGGTTCGCCTTTTCCTCTGCGAAGCGTGGACATGCTCGCGAGCTGGATGGGTGCTCACCAGCACAGTTCACACATTTAACTGGTCCCGAGCACACGCCTTCGTGCTGCGTCATCGTACAGTTACAGCATGTCGGCGCGGAGTTACAGAACGCGCTAGTATGCCCGAAGCGCTGCCACTTCTAGGATCTTAGCGGGTTTGGAAGGTATGGGCGTACCTCGACGGCTTCATACCCTCCCCTGATCCTTTGTGGGAGATCTACCCGATCAAAGGTCAGGAACAGGGTACGGGTAGGAACCATTTCCCCTCGTTCTCTTCGCTGGACACGATATACAGCCGTCCCACCTTGTTCCTGTAGGTTTTCTAGGATTTCCTCGTTAGTCATGCCGTCCAGTGCACGCGTGTTGACACACCACGCGAGGAGTTGAGGTCTTATGGACGGTAACGGTCCCCGGTTAGCTGCCTAACAAATTCGCTTTCAATAGGTTTGCTGCCTGGGAGACAGAATGTGCTTCTACCAGGAGCGTACCGTTTCTGGATCTTGTGCAGGATTTCACTGGGCCAGCTATCTTATCCAAGCCTTTCTGTATAGTAAAAGGGTTAAGAGACATGAAGTTCTTGCCTTCCTCTGTTCTGGTTATTACCAAGTAGCGAGGACCAACGGACTCGACTACTTCCTTTCCGTAAACCTTCACACTTTTTGGGTGTTTCAGGGAGTGCACCATAGCGATAGCATCCTCCACCATTGCAAACGTCTCCGGTGGCGTACTCACATACTGGGCGCCACCCCGGCTTAGGTGAGAGTCCTGGCCTGGACCTTGCTCACTTAGGTTCACTTCTCCCAGAGTAAAGACAGAGGGAGCCAATCGTCTTCAGGAGTGTAACAGCTTATGCAATGGCCCCTCCCCGGGACTGACCTTTATCAGTGGATACGAATACATTCCTACGCGATAACCAGGTGCTGGGAGTTACGCGTTACCCAGTCACCCCTTACGCCTTGTGCGCGTGGCATCCTTCAGACATGTGTTCAAGGAGGTAAAAGAAAGGAAAAATAAATAAAGGGTCAAACACCGAGGTGGACCATGGTTTGCGCGTTTGAAGGAACACTCTCACCTCGCGGAGGAACCCAGTGGAGAGATTTCACCAGAGCCTCTTCTGTCAGTTTCCGGGGTTACTGATGGGCTTTCTCGGCCGCCGTAGCAGTCTCGGGTACACCAAGTCCCCACCGTGCATCACCCCATCAGACAATACCCTAGTTCCTGTTGCCTACCCCTCGGCACGAGGACCGCAGAGGCTGGATATTCAGGGGCTACTGACTAAAAGAACTTTTATCCATTTGTTCTAGTAATACACGTATTTGAGTAGTGGGAAAATGTTTGAGCAGGCTGATGTAAATATGGATGTTCAGTACGGTGATGTAAATATTGTTTTATGTAACGTAGAGCTTGTAGGTGATATGAATGTGCAAAGGAATGTAGAACATTTAAGGGAACGCAATGTAGGCAAAGAACGCCTACTCAGCATAGTACTATGGAAAATCAGGTGTTAAGGGTCACCTGTTGAACTGATACACGGCCTGAAGAACGAGGTAAGGGAGGAGCTGATGGCTAGTGATGAAGATATAGGAAAGATAGGAAAAGTTCAGAAGGAGTTAGGGGGAAGATTAGAGAGTATTCAGAAGGAGTTGAGGGAGGAAATGAAAGCTAGTAGTAAGAATACAATAGAAAATCAACAGCAAGTTCTAGAACATTTTAGGGAAGAGCTTACGAGTGAAATTTAAAACGTAAGATTGAATGATAGGGAGAATGATAAGCAGGTTAGGGGGAAATACAAATTGTAAAACAAGAAATTAATACAGGAATAGGGGAACACCTTAAAAGTGTTAGACTAGAGGTCAAAGGAGAAGGAGAATAGAAAGCTCGGGGAAGAAGGAAGTTAGGAATTAGTTTAGGAAAGGGAAGCTATAGGCAAAACATTAGAAATACGTCAAAAGTGATTCGAAGCGTCTGAGAAAGAGAATAGGAAATTAACGATAGTGGCAGTTAAGATCAAAGAGTTGCTTGAAAGTGAAGCATCTCAGATAACACTATTAATTCAGCTTGTAGCATAGGTGGTGAAACAGCGAGGAACGAGCCACGTCAAATGCGTAAGCTGAGATTCCGATGCCAAACTTAGGTCCCAGTACTTCAGGTAGTAATGACCAGAATATGCTGAGAAATGGCGGTTTACATGTACCATGGCCTAACCATACACTCAGTGAGATATCTCCACCAATATTTAAAAACGAAGATTCTGATGATCCAAAAAAGCTTATTAATAATCTACAGAAATATTATATTGTAAAGGGCATACCGGAAGAATACAAAATGACGGTAGTACGTAATTGATTTTTGAGGGTAACTCATTGAATTGGCTGGAATTGTCCGTAGGGATAGAGCAAAATTATGAAACCTTTAGGCAGGTATTTTTGAATCGGTACTGGGGTGCATCTCGACAGGCAAGCATTACGGCAGAATAGAGTAACGGAACATATAACCCACGAAAAGATGGCTCTATGTTGAAAGATTTCTTGGGAGTAGCTAAAAGATCCCGAGTGATCGAACCACCAATGCCTGACGGTGAATTGCTTAATCAGTTGACCAATCACTTTCCTGCAACGACTTACCGATATTTGATTACTGCCAGACCAGTCATGATTGCTGTGGTGACTGATTTCTCGACCGCGTTGGAAAGAAACAAAAGCCAGAATGATGCTGCTAATGAGAAAGGCTTTAGCGAAAATGAAAGTAGCCCTACAAAGTCTATCGGGCAGGGGGCACCGGAAGGAAACATTACAAGTTTTGTCACACGAGAAAGGTGTCATGGTCACGTACCGAAGAGTTCTAGCAATTTTGATAGTAAGAGAAGAAACCATTTTCATAATAACCATAAGGAAAGACACGAAACGTTTCAAAACGGACGAAATGCACAAGTAAATTTTATGCGGGCCAGATTTTAGAGAGATAGAACGGGACAATCCCCCAAATACAGGCGTTATTCTGAAGAAAATTATCACAAAAATCACGACAATCAAAATGCATGTAGACTGCTTTCCCCTAGGCAAGAGGAAGAAACTAGAAGTGGTAGAAATTCACCAGTTCAAGAAGACAGGATAGTCGCCATTAAAACAACTAATCAATCGATGGCAAGCATAAGTGACGAAAAAACGAACGCGGGACCATCGAATAATGTCAAAGGAACAGGAGCCATCAGCAAGGCGACGAAAAACAGCTCAACCAATGAAGCTCACCTTTAGTGAGGATTAGGAAGCATGCCTCCTCTGATGAGTACACGAAGAGTAGGGTCCAGCGAAGGCAAATGCTGATAGAAAAACATAAGGAGGGAACAAATGAAATAGAAGATAAAATTTTAACAGATACCAAAAATAAACGTCAGCATTAATGGGAAACAGTTTTCTGCAGTTGTGGGTAAGGGCGCGGACACCACCGTGTGTTCTCAAAACTTTTACGAAGGTTTGTTAGGTAGCGGTTGGGAAGTAATTTCCTTACCAGTACACGGAGTATACTGCTCAGACGCTGTGGATAAGAGAAAGGAGAGGGTAAAATTCCACGATATGGTAGATACTAAAATTTGTGAAAAGGGTAATAGCCTGTTATTGTTGCTTTTGCTAAGGTTGGGCATGGATTTTATAATTGGTTGTGATAGATTATATGCTTGGAACACGTTTGCAAATGTGTACAAATTTCTTGAGAATTGACGTGGAACAAGACACCATCGTCGTACCTTTTTTAGAAGATAGTAATTCAGGTGTCATTGCAAGGGATCAGCTAGAGGAAGATAATCAAGAGGAAACATTCTTCGTAGACGTGATAAATATTGGGTCAATGGAATTAGCAGACGTGAGGTTAGTGGAATACAATGAAGATCGTAGGGATTGCGCCGTTTACGAAAGATATGATTATCAACGTGATTATGTACATTCAATCAATGTGACAAGAAGATCACAACTCCGCCAGAATTGTAAATGGTAACAAATTGGGAAATTTAATGTAACTAACGCAAGGTTTGACGATCGGTCGTGGGATTTTATTGCAAAGATTTATTTTCGGGCAAGACATAAGCATTGCAATATAATGGTATATTATGACAATGTTAATGGGAGCATTTGAAGCCTAATCTGCATGTGCACGAAATATTGAAATTATATAATTTGGAAATCAACGCATGTTAAAAGCGTACAGTTAGTGGCTTAGTTGGTGTTAAATGTGACAGAATGGGATAAAGGTGTGGGAGCAGGTAAGGAGGGTTACAAGCCAGGTACTTTGGCTCACTCCCCGAGTCCGGTTTTCTCGGCAACTGACTGAACACCTGGTCGGGAAAAAAATAAGTGAAAGGTCTCTTGGTTGGGGTGACGACGCGACACTTCGCGCTAAAATTTCTAGGGGTTTAAGGGGAAGTAACGGCGTGATCTGAGACCACGAAGGAAAAGAAAGTTCACTTGTGTGGGAGTAGTCGCGGAAGGAGGTTGGTCCATGGCAGCTGGCCATCAACTAGACCAGCATTGTGCTATATTGCGATAGTGATCCTAGTCTGGGACCGTCGCAACGAAGAAGTATCTTCAAACCTTTAACTCTATTTTATTTGAATAAATCGCTTTTCAATGAGAGCTCTGGGTATTCTGTGCTATTATCCTACGCATACGCAGGGTGCAAGATCCATCCGGAGCAGCTGAGGCACAAATCAACGAAAAGCAGCATTCCGCTTAGTAATAGCGCAAGAGAACGTGAAGTCTTATTCCACCTTCGACAAAGCAGCGACGAGACGACAGTTTATCGACGTTTCATTAATTCCTGCTGCATATAGCGCCCTGAGCGGTTATCGAATTGCAGTAAAACCGGACCACAGTGGAGCTGAACATCAGAGCAGCAGAGAAGCAGAAAAGGAGGTAACTCTGACCACAAGGCCCAAGAGGATCTACATCGGAACAGCAGCAGAAGGTAGCAGATGAATGAAGGTACTGAGTAAAAGAACTTTTATCCATATGTTCTAGTGATGCATGTATTTGAGAAGTGGTAAAATGTTAGAGCAGGCTGAAATAGATATGGATGTTCAGGAGGGTGATGTAAATATTGTTTTATGTAATGTAGAGCTTGTAGGTGATAGGAATGTGCAAAGCAAAGTAGAATATTTATGGCGAAATAATGTAGGCAAAGAAGGCCAACTCAGCATAGTACTATGGACAATCAGGTGTTAGAGTCACTTGTTGCACTGAAACACGGCCTCAAGAAAGAGTTAGGGGAGGAGACGATGGCTAGTGGGGAAGATGTAGGAAAGATAGAAAAAGGTCAGATGGAGTTAGGTGGAAGATTAGAGGGTATTCAGAAGGAGTTAAGGGAGGAAATGAAAGCTAGTATTAAGAATATAATAGAAAATCAACAGTAAGTTCTAGCAAATTTTACGGAAGAGCTTAGGAGTGAAATTGAAAACGTAAGATTGAATGATAGGGAGAATCATGAGCAGGTTAGGGAGGAAATAAAAATTGTAAAACAAGAAATTAATACAGGAATAGAGGAACACCTTAAAAGTGTTAGACAAGATGTCAGTGCAGGGCTAGAGAAGGAGAATAGAACGCTTAGGGAAGAAGTAGGTCAGGAATTAGTTTATGAAAGGGAAGTTATGTACAAAACATGAGAAATACGTCAAAAGAGATTAGCGTCTGAAAAATAGAATAGGAAATTAACGGTAGGAATGGACGAAGTGGCAGATAAGATCAAAGAGTTGCTTGAAAGTGAAGCATCTCAGATAACACTATTAATTCAGCTTGTAGCATAAGTGACGAAACAGCGAGGAACGAGGCAACGTCAAATGCGCCAGCTGACATTCCGATGCTAAACTTAGGTCCCGGTACTTTAGGTAGTCATGACCAGAATAGGCTGAGAAATGGCGGTTCACATGTACCATGGCCTAACCATACTCTTAGTGAGACATCTGCACCAATATTTGTAAACGAAGATTCCGATGTTCCAAAAATTTTATTTTAATAATCTAGAGGAAGAGGTTACTGTGAAGGCCGCGCCATGGCTCAGTGGTTAGACCGCTTGGCTCTCACCAAGGCGGCCCGGGTTCGATCCCAGGCGACCGCAAAGTGAGATTTGTGGTGGACAACATGGCGCTGGGGCGGGTTTTCTCCGGGACCTCCGGTTTCCCCCGCCATCTCATTCCACCGGTGCTCCATCTTCATTTCATGTATCATCAGTGTCACCGCCTGCGGTTCCATATGCAGTAAAAGCGGGCGTTAAACACTACACACACAAGTTACTGTGAAGGGCATACTGAAAGAATACAAAATGACGGTAGTACGTAAATGTTTTAAGGGTAACTCCTTGAATTGGCTGGAATTGTCCGTAGGGATAGAGCAAAATTATGAAGCCTTTAGCCAGGCAGTTTAGAATCGGTAATGGGGTGCAACTCGACAGGGAAGCATTAGGGCAGAATAGAGTAACGGAACATATAACCCACGAAAGGATGGTTTATGTTGAACTATTTCATAGGTGTAGCCTAAAGATCCCGAATGATCGAGCCACCAATTCCTGAGGGTGAATTGAAAAATCAGTTACAGTTTCCTGTAACGATTCATCGATATTTAATTACTGCCAGACCAGTCACGATTGCCGCGGCGATTGATTTCTGGACCGCATTGGAAAGTAACAAAAGCCAGAATGATGCTGCTATTCAGAAAGGCTTTCCCGAATATGAAAGTAGCCCTACAATGTCTAACGGGCAGGGGCGCCGAAGGAAACATTACAAGTTATGTCACACGAGAAAGTTATCTTGGTCACGTACCGAAGAATTCTAGCAATTTTGATAGTAAGAGAAGAAACCATTTTGATAATAACCATAAGGAAAGACACGAAACGTTTCAAAATGGACGAAATGCACAAGTAAATTTTATGCGGGCCAGATTTTAGAGAGATAGAACGGGACAATCCCCCAAATACTGGCGTTATTCTGGAGAAAATTATCACAAAGATCACGACAGTCAAAATGTATGTAGACTGCATTCCCTTAGGCAAGAGGAAGGAACTAGAAGAGGTACAAATTCACCGGTTCTGGAAGACAGGATAGACGCCATTAAAACAACTATGGAATAGATGGCAAACAGAAGTAAACAAGAAGCGTACGCTGGAGCTTAGAATAATGTTAACGGAACAGGAGCCATCAACAAGGCGACGAAAACCATCTCACTCAATGAAGCTCGCCTTCAGTGAGGATTGGGACGCATCCCAATTCTAATGAGTACACGAAGAGTAGGGTCCAGAGAACGCAAATGCTGATAGAAAGACATAAACAGGGAACAAATAAAATAGAAGGTAAAATTTTACCAGATCCACCAAAAGTAAACCATCGTGTGTTCTCAAATCTTTTACGAAGGTTTGTTGAGTAGCGGTTGGGAAGTAATGTCCTTGCCAGTACACGGAGTATATTGCTCAGACGCTGTGGGTAAGAGAAAGGAGATGGTAAAATTCTAGGTTATTTTGGATACTAAAATTGGTGAAAGAGGTATTAGCTTGTTATTGTTGCTTGTGCTGAAGTTGGGCACGGATCTTATAATTGGATTTGATATATTATATGCATGGAACGCTGTTGTAAATTTTGACAAAATTTATGAAATTTGACGCGGAACAAAACACCATCGTTGTACGTTTTTTATAAGATAGTAATTCAGGTGTAATTGCAAGGGATCAGGTAGAGGATGATATTCAAGAGCAAACATTCTTCTTAGGGGTGATAAATATTGGGTCAATGGAATTAGCAGACGTGAGGTTAGAGGAATACATTGAGGATCGCGGAGATTGCGCCTTTTACGAAAGATATGATGATCAACGTGATTATGTATATTCAATCAATGTGACAGGTGGATCGCAACTGTGTCAGATTTGTAAATAGGAACAAATTGTGAAATTTCATGTAACTAACGCAATGTTTGACGCTCGGTCGTGGGATTTTGTTGCAAATATTTATTTTCTGGCAACACATAAACATTGCAATAATATGGTATATTATGACAATGTTAATGGGGGGCATTTAAAGCTAAACTGTATATGTCCGAAATATTGAAATTATATAATTTGGAAATCAACGCATGTTAAAAGCGTACAGTTAGTGGCTTAGTTGGTGTTAAATGTGACAGAATGGGATAAAGGTGTGGGAGCAGGTAAGGAGGGTTACAAGCCAGGTACTTTGGCTCACTCCCCGAGTCCGGTTTTCTCGGCAACTGACTGAACACCTGGTCGAGGAAAATAAGTGAAAGGTCTCTTGTTTGGCGTAACGACGCGATACTTTGCGCTAAAATTTCTAGGGGGTTAAAGGTGATCTGAGACCACGAAGGAAAAGAAAGGTCACTTGTGTGGGAACACTCGCGGAAGGAGGTTGGTCCAGTGGCAGCTGGCCATCAACTCGACCAGCATTGTGCTATATTGCGATAGTGAACCTACTCTGCGGCCGTAGCAACAAAGACGTATCGGCAAACCCTTAACTCTATTTTTTTAATAAATCGCATTTCAAAGAATGCTCTGGGTTTTCTGTGCTAAATCCTACGCTTACCCAGGGTACAAGATCCATGCGGAGCAGCTGAGGCAGCAATCGACGAGAAGCAGCATTTTGCTTAGTAAAAACGAAAGAGAACTTGGAGTCGTTGAATTCCACCTTCGACAAAGCAGCGACGAGACGACAGTTTATCGACGTGTCGTTAATTCCCCCTGCAACACAGTAGAAATGATAAATGAAAATCTTAAAATATTTATATAAAACTAAGTATTTAAAGTTCACTTACTATGATAATGTAAACACTGAAACATTAAATTGTATGGTAGACTCTGACTATGCAGGAGATAATGTAGATGAAAAATCTACAACAGGTTTTGTAATTAAGTTATTTGGAAAACCCATACACTATGTACAGTATCTAAATGTGGAACTTTTGCAGAATACATTGCTATGTCAGAAGTAGTGAGAGAAGTAATTTTCATTAGAAACATGTTAAGTGAATCATTCAATGTAAAGTTTGGTAAACCAATAAAACTGTATTAAGATAACTCTGGTGCAATTGCGATTGCGAAGTATGGTAATTTTACAAATAATTCACAGCATATCGAAGTGAAGTATCATTGTATAAATGAAAAATATGAAAAGGGTATAATTGATATTGTAAAAATTGATTCAAAGTATAACCTAGCGGACATATTAACTAAATGTTTGGTTAAGACCATTTTTTTTAAAAAAATAGATTAGGGTTATGATCAATTTAGTGTACAGAATAAGTTTCATAAGAGTATTGTCGATGTGAAAGATCAAGATTATAAATTTAAGGAGGCGTGTTGTATTATTTGGTAAATATATTCTTGATTTTCGTAATTGGACACCTAGCGCCATCTATTGCGATTATGTATAAACTGCTTCATTTATTCAATTTTGTTTATGGCATTCTTCTTCAGTTGTTATGGTGTGCCTGTGGCCTGCGCTAATGTAATATATAAAATAAAGCTAAGTAAAACTTCTCTAATGGCCTAGTTTATTAAAATATCCACCACTCCAACAACTTTCTTTGATAGATTAAATTTCATAAACGTTGTCTTAAGAGACTCACGGTATTGTTAAAACTGTCTTTGAGAACCTCAGTAAGGTATTAATGAAAAACACTGATTACGAAACACTGTTTAAAATGTCTAAGAAAGCTTTCTGGTACAGAAACATATATCGAAAGCAAATTCACTCAAGAAAAGCTGAGTTGCTTTTCTGATATTCGAGTAACGTCTTGCGACGTGTAGAGGTCATCTTCACTGTATAAAAAATTCTTCACTGAAAGCCAAGAGCGTCACACAACAAAATTTTAAGTTAACAAGCTACGAAACAGTATGTTTGTGATCAAATTTTTTATTTGCTTATTTTGGTGCTTATTTATTTCCTTTTTCGTGCCTATATACTTGCTTATTTCACCATTTGATTGTGCTTACAAATCCGGGTTCTAATAATGACATACCTTTGAGATGTCTTATGTCAAAGAAAAATCTGTTTTAATTAGATCACAGCTGTCGTATTGTACAGTTTTGTATAATATTTATGGTTTAACCCCTGCATAAAATTCCTTCCGAAACATGATCAAGGACCTCATGAGCAGTTGTCAGAATATCTAACACATGTATTTCATTTGTGATGTAAATACTAGTTGAAGTAAATTACGGGCTTATAGGCCGTGGTCTACTGGGCTCTTTCTTCTTCACAGACGTTTCGTCTGCGACTACGCCAGATATCTTCAGTGACAGTGGCGAGGTCGAAGTACTCTAGTGGGTATTTCAGCAGCGACTGTACTGTTTGCCTCTTCTTTTAACGAGGCTTTAGGAGGGAGTAATTGGAGAAAAGTGGCGGGGTCCCACGGAAGCACGCCCGTTAGTATCGGTGGTAAGGGCGCAGGTGCCTGAGGGGCACGTGCAATTCAGGGAAGGTAGTGTCCGGGGGTCCAGCCATGACCGGAGGCCCTGGATGGATCGCAGGGGTTTCAAAGGATGTGGTAGAGGGTCAAAAGTCTTTATTTTATGTCAATGTGCATCTTGGATGCTTGAGTTTGGGGTTGGTTAGCGGCGCCAGTGGCGCGTTGTCCGGTCTATGTCGTCTGTAGGTTGGAGTATGCATGCCTGAAGGTTGTCGATGCTTGCAAGGAGCTGGGCGAAGTAGCCGCGCAGGTCCTCGGGGTCGAGCGTGAGTGTTGCCAATGCAATTTGGATGTCTGTTTGTATTTGGGTGAGTGTCTTGAGTTTCTGCAGTGAGTCGTGGTGTTGTAGGTTGATGAGCTCTTGTAGTGATGTCAGTCTGAGGTCAATGGTGGAGATTAAGTCTGTTGAATGGCTTGAAACGGTGTCTGTGGTGGCTTTGAGTGTCTCCTCCAGCACGGTGAGCTTTTATGTGGTGTCCGTTATGAAGTGCTTAGAGTGCTCTGTGTGATGTTCTAGCTGTTGGATGGCTGCTGCGAAGTTGCTTTGGAGAGCGCTGGCGGAGGAGAGAGCATTCCTGAGGCTAGTCAGGCGTTGGTTGGCGCTGGACACTTGGGTGCAGAGATCTTGCAGGCCGCTGGAGTGTATGTTCTGGAGTTCTTCCCGCGAAGGCAAAGAGCTCGTGGTGGCGGTGAGAATGCCCCCCAGGGCTGTGAGTCGGGTAGCGATGTTGTGGACTTCGGAGCAGAGGCTCTCGAGGACAGCTCGGAGTTCCTGTGATCCGGTGGCGGTGGCGGCTGTAGTTGAGACTGCTGCTCCTGGTGGTGGTGGTTCAGCTGCCAGTTGTGCTGCTGCAGCAGTGGTGATGCCTCCGTGTAGGCTGTGTGTCTGGCAAGGGTAATAAGGGCACTGCGCCTGCCCTGTGTAGTGGCCGAAGCCGTTGCAGGTGGCGCAGTACTGCTTGCGGCGGCGTATGTTGTGACTGCTGCACTCTGACGTTAGCGAGGGTGCGCCACAGTAGTGGCACCGGGGTGGTTCATCGCAGGCCGAGGCGACCTGTCCGTAATTGCAGCATCGCCGACAGGGTGTCTTACGCTCATAATTGCTAGCCTCGATTTTTAGACGCTGCCCTAACAAGGGCAGGCCCGGCCTCAAGGCTGCGTTGAGGTCAGCTAGATCGGCGAACTGCAGGCGGACGAGTGATGTTGGGCGGCCGCGGGAGATGATCCTAGTGGCTTTGGTTGCGGAGAGCCATCTCTGTTGTGCGGCGGCGGGGATGTAGCGGCAGCGTAGGTCCCTGGGTGCTTCTCTGATGACTTCGCTGTGTGGTGTGGTCGTCGCATAACCAGGATTGCTGGTTCGGTGTGGCGAGGTAGTTGTGTTGATTGGAGCTGCGGTGGCTGTGGCGTAGGTCGGTCTGTTGTGTGCCTCGTCGTAAGCTGGCCATGGCAAAGTTTGTGTGCCACGAGAGGTGGCAAGGCAGATTGCGGCGATGCATGGACAGGTGCCGAGGTTGCGCTGGATGTGCTAGACAACGCAGAGTCGGGGATCTTGGGGGCTGCCCAGAACTTCCCGGAGGGCGGATGCGCCAGCGGCGCCTGCGCTGCCTGCTCTGTATAGAGGTCCGGTGAGGAGGCCCGAGAGCTAGCGGGCGAGTCTGGCGGCGGTTGATTTTCTGATGGTCGGGCAGCTAAGTAAATTCCGGGCTTGTAGGCCGTGGTCTACTGGGCTCTTTCTTTTTCCCAGACAATTCGTCTGCGACTACGGCAGACATCTTCAGGGTCAAACGGAAAAATCAGCGATTGCTAACCATGCCATACAGCATCAAGCACGTCCTGAGTCCTTCCTCTTGCTCTGTGTCTTTTGCGACCCCGCGCGCCCATGATGCCCCCTGCCACGCGCAGCAAGTCCGCGCCTGGACCCCAACGATCTCCTTCTGCCGAGATCTCCGAGCCAACCTCTGGCGTTCCACTCCAAACGCCTCCTTCTCTTCTGTCGACTCTCTGCTGGCTCTTCCCGCTGAACAACCAACCTTGAACATCCGGCCACCTTCTTCTCTTCCTCCCCCTACACCACCTCCTGTGCCTCGCACAGCCACGCCACTCACTCCTCAATCTTCCGCATCAGCTGCTGCTGCCCGCGGTGGCGACCCTCGGCTTGCAGCAAGGACTGTGGCCCCTCCCTCCTCGGGGGAAGCCCGGCCGTCGACAAGCGGGGTTGCTGATCCGGCCAGTTACGCCGCAGCAGTAGCTACCACCTTGCAGCCCCCAATCTACATATCCCGAGCTCACGCATCAAACCTCCACACCCTACTGACGTCATTTGTCACCGAGTTCCCAAAATCAGGGTTTAATGTTGTACACGCTCCAGTAAGCGGCGACTTCCTCGTCCGTACCAGGAACCCACGCGACTTTGCGCACTTGGTACGGTACCTGGAGACCCACGAGGTTGCATTTAATTTGACGGCCACTGGTACCAGCCGCACCCACCGGCTGGTAATCAAACATATTATTATGAATGGGGCTGAGGATAGCATCCGGTCTCTGCTCCGGGACAAGGACATCGACGCCTTAAGCGTTCAGCAGTTGCGACGCTTCGACTGACAGCGGACGCCGCTACCCATGTACAAAGTGGGGGTCGGCTCCGATGAAGAACGCTCCCAGCTGCTGGCACTGGACGAGTTGCTGCACTGCAGGGTCAAGGTGGAAGACTTTAGGCCCCCAACGCACCCCGTGCAGTGCAAATGATGCCAGAGGCTGGGACACAAAGCTACTGAGTGTCGGGCACCCCATGAGGCTTGCTCCAAATGACGGGGCCCGCACTCATCATCTACCTGCCAGCTCCTACCGCCAAACCGCTATTGCCTACTCTGCAAGATGCGAGGTCATGGCGCCCGCTGGAGAGTCTGCTCTGAGTACCGGCGACAGCTGGCTGCCCTTCGAGATAATGCCGCAGCCCAGGCACCCCTCCGACCACACCCTCAGCAACTCCGCTAGCCAGCTCCCACAACTAGGACTGCAACCCAGCCTGACGTGTACCGCTTTGGGTCCTCCACGACCCCAGCGGCACCCCCATCCTTCCCGGGCCCCTCCTTGGTGCCCTTAAACTCCCCGGCCCCTGTAGCGGCTCCTTTCAGGATTCCCCAGCATATGTCCCAATAGCACATTCCACTCGGTCCCACCTCATGCTGCTCTCCCGCACCAACCCCTTCTTAAGCCCTTACGTAAGGCTATCGCAGGCAACTCAGTGACATGGCACATGGTTTGGGAGCAGGCTCTTGCCTTCCTCCGTTCCCTTCTCGTATGGCCCCTTGATACCCCTTAGATAGTTGAGAAACATGGGGACTTCCTGGCGCTGTGAATTCTCCCTCCTATCTGAAAAATCCTGGCGCCGTCGCTAAACCCTGCGATTACACCACCACTCGTCACATCTTAACCAAAATTGTACAACGGCAAGATAAGGTTAATGACTTGGAATGCGAACGGGGTACGTCGACGAAAGTCCGAACACACAGAATTCCTCTACTGACACAGCATTGACATAGTCCTCCTCAGCGAAACGCACCTACACCAATCTCACCACTTTAGAATCCCAGGGTATGTTGTTTACCGCACCGATCGCATCGGCCGAGGCGGAGGCACCGCCATAGTCATCAGGTCTCAGATAACCCATCACCAAGTACAGACACCCCCACTCACGCGCCTTGAAGCCATTGCCCTTCGCGCCAACTTAAACAACCTTAATGCAACTATCATAGGAGTATACAACCTTCCTGATGACTTAGAACCCCTAGACTTAGACTCTCTTCTCCAACTGGACCACCGGGTACTGTTCGCTGGCGACTTTAATGCTAGGCACACCATTTGGAACTGCGACACCAGCAACACAGCAGGCACTAAGCTCCTGGCCCATGAAAATAACTCCGTCCACATCATCTGCCCTCCCGAAACCCCTACGTACATACCAACCCGACGTAAGGCTTCCCCCAGCATTCTTGACCTGGCCCTCATCCGCAAACTTACATTCCGAACCGCGCTAAAGGTCATCAACGACCTCAGCTCAGACCACCTTCCATTGCTCATCACCCTCCAAGGATCCCTTACTTCAACCCAACCACCACTACGCCATAATTACAACAAAGCAAACTGGGACCGATTCCAAGAAACAATCGCTTCACATCTGGACGAACCCAACTTGTTCTCCCCTGCAGACATAGATCGAGCGGTTAACACCCTCGAGACCGCCATAAAACACGGCATAACCGAATCAGTCTCCTTGATACAGGCACGCCCTTACCACCAGCCTTTACCAGCCGACATACAGCAACTAAGGCGCCTACGTAATCAGGCCATCACGGAAGTGGCAGAGATCCCGCCATCCAGCCGACCTCGACCATTACCGCAGGCAAAACCACTACCTCCAAACCGCCACCTCCGCAACCCTAAACCAGCAATGGGAACAGACGCTGCAAGACATTAAACCCGAACACCAGTCCCTCTGGCGCATTGTCAAAAGCCTAGTCCGCGAACCACAGACGTTCCCTCCTCTGAAACACAACCAGACTACCGCCTCAAGCGATATTGAAAAACCCGAGGCCTTAGCCGATGCACTACAAGATATCCTGCAACCCAACGAGGAACCCTTTTCCCCGGCCTTCGCCGCCGAAACCGAACGCCTGACCAGCCAGTTCTTAAATCGCAACCAAAACGTTCAAATCCGCCGCACCAGCCCTCATGAAATGCAATGGCTCATTCGCCACATACCCAATCGCAAGGCCCTTGGAGCGGACAAAATGCCGAACATTGCGCTAAAACACCTCCCACCTACAGCCATTCGGTACATCTCACACATCTTTAACTACGTAATTCAAAACTCTACTTTCACCACCGCCTGGAAGGTGGCACTTGTCCGCCACTTTCGTAAACCACGCAAGGACAACACGAATCCCTATAACTATAGACCGATCATCCTTTTGAACTCCCTCAGTAAGCTATTAGAAAAGGTCATTCTTAAAAGCATAAACAGACACATCACTCGCCATAACATTGTCATCAACGAACAGCTCGGGTTTAGACGCAACCACTCTACCACCCTCCAACTCCTCCGCGCCACCGAGTTCATCACACATGGATTTAACATAAAGCGATCCACCGGGGCCGTCTTCCTCGATATTGAGCGTGCCTTCGACCGATTCTGGCACCCAGTCGAGCTACACTTCCCGGACACACTCATCAAACTCATAGCTAACTACCTCTCGGACCGCAACTTCAAATCAGTAGTCAACCACAGCCACTCCGCAACACGACCCATTCATGCAGGAGTCCCCCAAGGGAGCTTGATTGGGCCCTTATTCTTTAACCTATACATGAACGACATACCCAGCTCCCCATACACCATCAAACTACTATACGCAGACGACACCACCTACATGGCCCACTCGGCCAAGCCCCAATTGATGCACCGATACCTTCAGAGAACTTTGGACACCCTCATGCCCTGGCTTAATAACTGGCGCATCAAGGTCAACCCCGTCAAAACACAAGCCACCATCTTCACTCGTAGGAAATCCCACCGGCACCCAGCTCATCAGCTCCCACCACTAACCATGTTCGGTCAAAACATCAATTGGCAACCCACAATAGTATACCTAGGACTCACGCTCGACCAGGGACTTTACTGGCAACAACACATCCGCACAGCACGAAACAAAGCAGCTGCACAGTTCCGCAAACTATACCCTCTACTAAACCACAACAACAGCCCACAATTACGTGCCGGACTTACCATTTACAAAACACCTATACGACCCATGCTCACGTACGCAGCCCCTGTTGGGGCTATGCAGCGCCCACATATATCACCCGACTCCAGCAATTGCAGAACAGAATTCTCGGCCACATTGCCAAAGTACCTCGTACAGCCCCTGAAACCAGTCTACGCTATGAGCTAAAGATCCTCACTGTAGAGCAGTTCATAAGAAATTAGCCGCCGACATGTATGACAAACTACCCCCCAACTCGAACCCAATCATCCGCAGCCTCGGCTCTTATGCTGACATTCTCGGAAAGTACAAACATCCCCTATACCTCTTCGAAAGAACACTCACAGAAAACACAAACGCCATTGACGCACGCATACACCTAGCCAGGGTAACCCAAGCCCTTCCTTAGTCCACAACCTCTGCATGTTCTGACCTTTACAGGACCCGCAGACACCAAGATGCCACCAGGACCAAAGACCGGTAACTTCTGTCGACCTCTGCCCCCAACTTGTACATACGTTTAAGCTGTATCACAATACGCGGCATAGAACTCCCTAACCAACATTAACCTAACCCACCTCCACATATATCACTCTATTAGCATTTACACTAACACACACTGCATACACTGACACCCAGCGATACATGCAAGGCCTCGGCCATGCATGAACCCCTGGACATACCCTTGACGCGCCCACATCCTTTGGATGCCAGCAATCATATAACCGTTACTAACCGGGGTGCTTCTGCGGAACCCGAACACACCTAGCATGAAACTAACATGCTGCACGTTTAGCTTCACTAACTGCATGTGCATGGGGAGACGATGTAGCCCCAGAGGATGATCGTCACCGGGGGCGGCGGGTGTGGGACCGCCCCTTTTTAAAAATAATAAAAAAAAAAACAGCACAGTCGCTGCTGAAATACCCACTAGAGTACTTCGACCTCGCCACTGGCACTGAAGATGTCTGCCGTAGTCGCAGACGAAACGGCTGGGAAGAAGAAGAAAGAGCCCAGTAGACCACGGCCTACAAGCCCGGAATTTACTTCAACTAGTATTGACATCGGCCGTGAAGGCCTTAGAACCTTGATGTCATGTAAACATCTTAAGTTTAAGGTATTATAAGGAAGAACGTTAGAGCCACTTTTGAAAAACAATTAGGACCGCTTTGCATATAAAAAGTAATTTGGGATGGGGAATTTGATTGAAATCTCAGTGGTAAAATAGTGGTAATTTTAAGCAGTACAAAATTCCTTCTTATACTTGCATATATTCATTTACAAAGTGAAGATATTTATTAAATTAATGCTTATTCATATACTTCAAAATAGACACTTAGCTTAAAATTCAAGATCTAATTACAGGTTTTGAATCTAGGTTAGAGTGAATTATTCGGTTAAGAATATTTCTGGAGTTTTCTCTTATTTGAAAGAGGCAAATGTCGAGAAACTTAAAAGTTATATGGACCCCGGGTTTATTTCAGCATCATTTCACTCCTTTCATTTATTTTTCTCAAGAGAACATCTCTTGCAAATAGAAATTCAATAGATGTTTCCCTTAGCTCAGATCTTCGTTTTGTTTATGTTGATTTACAGCCGAGTAATTCGTTACTCAGCCTATTTGTTTTCATTTTTAAAATAGCTTATTAGACATACTTAATATTTAATTTCTCCACCGCGTATATACACAAGGCAAATAGAATTCTGTAAAAGCCTAGAAGGTATATAACTACATAATAGTATGTAATTACATATCCATGTCTCAATAAACCATACTAACGTATCAATCACACGTTTTGTCTACTCATTTTAATACTCCTTCATATCAATTACACAGATTAACAGCAAAAAGTATTGATTGTTTCTCTACACACGCCTATGTTAGGTACAAGTATATATTGTTTGTACAAAAAAGTTTGATATCGGGATTAGATTGGATGTACTGTCTAGTCATCAGAAGGTAGCCGGGGCTTAAGGCAGAAGAGGGAATTGAACTGATAATCCACTCTAGTTTACCACGAAATGTTGATGTGAGCCACCCATGCTGCCAGATAAAATACGTGTATATAACTGTTCTAATAGGTACTACGAATACATCTGATAACACTGTGTACTAAGTATATAAGCGTGAGTAAACATGGGAGGATAGAAAATATTGTGTGTGTGTGTGGGGGGGGGGGATAACTAACAAATAAAATATTGTATAACTACCAAACTCGTTTTTTAACATCCAAGTGTGGGACCAAAATTTTCAATTTTTCAATTTCAACCCACCCGCTCTAAACTTCCACCCGTTAGATGAAAAATTTTCCTCAAATATGAAAAAAAAAATTTTAAGAGAAATCATCAAAAAATTTGCCAAAAACTAAAAATTCATAAAATTTCTCCACGTGTTTGTGCTAAGGGGATTTTCTTAAATATTTTCGAGACGCATCCTTAGAGGGGACTGAAGCTTACTTACTGTATACCATAAACACCAACTGTAGTATTCACACGATTTTTCTTATCTTTTTAATGATTTTCAAACGGGGCAGATTTTCTTTGAGGTCCCTATATCTGGAGTACGCTTTCCTCCTCCAACATCGGTAGCGTAGATGGTAGCATGTCTGACTCATGTTTAAGAGATCTCGAGTTTGAATCTCCGTCAGGGGAAGGCAGGCTTTCTTCAGTTTTTTCCCTTGTCATAAAAAATGAATGTATGATTACTATAAGCTCTATATACCAAGAGCTTACTTGATCATCATTTTGTCCACTTCGTTCATCGTCCTATATGACAACGTTGGACGATGTATATTAAAATAAAAATAAAATGAAACACTTTCCTCCAGATATTTTAGCAGTGGGGAAAGTATTTTTCGTTTCAATGCTTTCTGTATCGTCCACAGATATTATGTAAAAGAAATTATGTTCTACCCAAAATACACATAAATACAGTTTTGGGATCCATAAATCAAAAAGTGTATTTCTAGATATCTCAGTAAAGAGCGTGTCATAATCAAAGGTGGTTTAAATTACATGCTTGGAATTGAAGCTCACCATCCAAGAAAGCGATTCAAAATTTTAATAAAATTCTTCAACCTAATCGAGTAAACTTTTATCACTTTTTTCTCAAATATCTAATCAAAAGGTCATACATCTTATACTTTGACGTAAGAATCAGAATTTAAATGTAATTGCCTGTGAATATTATATTAAATTCTCTTTGAATTATGTAATTTTTGCAGAAGAGGAAATATGGAATACACAAATTGTACTAAATTGTTTCGTAGCGTTAGCCGAAAATACATTCCATGTTGCAAGTAGACCGTTCTAAAGCGTCAGTTAACGGACATGAGTCAGCGCTTGGTATTGTGACTTTGGGGGTTTGTAGAATTAAAAGTCCAATTTGCCGAAATTCTAAATGTTCTTTATTTCTGTAGAAATATACTGTTCAATTCTCACGTAACAACATTGCATCACATACGCTAGCCGCACTATCGTAGATAACGGCTTCGCGACAATATTCTTATCTCCCCCCCCCCCCCCGTTTCTCTGCTTCCACTGCAAGAGCTTGTTATCAGGAATAAACCTTAGAATGTTTTTCCATCGTGAAATCTTCTTTTTTACTTGGAAACCATTTTTAGGTATAACATAGTGAGCATAGAAAATCACCTTGTATAAGAATAGCGAAATATCTAAATTTGTCACTGGTAGAGAAAGTAGAGAACAAGTCAATTCTGATGTTTGCACCTTTTAAGCTGTGATATTACTTCTGTAATGCAATTATGAATGATTTACGAAACACGTACACCCAACAGCTGATCGTCTGGCATAGGAAGCGTAGAAATAAAATGTCCACAATATGAGATAGAAGAACTGAATGCAATTTGAGTGTTAATAGCAGTAAATTGCATGTGGGCGCTCCCTGTAATTAAACGGAGTAAACACATACCGTGTTGATGAATTTAGTTACTTCTACGTGTATCTCATTACACCAATTACGGGGAAAAAACTGGTTCCGGCTCCTAGAATGTAATGAGGGCAATTTCACGAGTAATTACATCTCCTAAAATTTCACATGATAGGTGGTGGTCCCCTCTTATCGTGTCTGCTACCTTCCGATCTTCATTATACCTATCGTAAAGCAATCCTTCTCTGATACTGCTATTCTCCTCAAAAGATACATATTCATATACAAAAACAACTTCTACAAGATATTGAAATCATTACCAATCACAATGGAATTTTACTTGTTGAAACAAAACATAGAGAAGTAGGATTAATGTTCGTTATAAGAAGTATCCATATTTAAAGATATAATACAAATTTACAGTTTGGTAGGTGTCCCGGGTATGAGAAGGACTTATGTTAGTAATTTCAAGGTAGATAGGTGTATATTAAACCTAAGTTATTAAGGTGTAACTGAGAATCATTGGGGTTTAGCCACACTGATGTTTCGGTTGTTCGTTACGTGTACAACACTTGTACTTATGCAATATACACATTATGGCTCGAGCATGTTCTGCAATAACACATATCCAACATTAATCAACACCAGACAAAAATTTCTAAAATCAAAGAAATACATCACATTCTGCACCCATAATAAGTATAAGCCAAGCCAAAGTAGCCAAGACAGAAGCATAATGGAGGGATAAAGACAATTCAATATTGTAGCTTTCAATATTGTAGCGCTGTCAATTTTAATTATTAATGTATCATTGTTTCGAAATAAGGGTACCCTTATGCAATTAACTATGTCTTGGGCTATTTGCTATCGTAAAATATCTACGTCTAACAAAACTGCATTTGTGAGAAACTCCGTTGATGTGTTAAAACAACTTAAAATAACAATTGAAAAATAAATTACTTAATAATAAAGTTACTGTAAAGACACTAAAATGTGTAACATGACTGATGATTTAAACAATGTGTTAAATATGAATACTGTTATAAATATATTATTCGTAAGAAATGTAATTTATTCCATTGTTCGTATGTTATGGCGGAACTTTTACGAGCTATGAGCATATTCTACCACTAAAAGTCACTCACGCCATCAACAAATATAGCGACATATGCTAAGCATTCTAAGCTACAAAGCATAGGGATGTTTTATATACATAAGTAGAGGAGTAAAGCAATGGGAGAGTATACCCGGAACATCAGTGTACCTGAATCGCAATTACTCGTTATTAAATACCAGTATACCTAAATACCACTTCCTCCTCATTAAGTCAAGACTAATATGTCACATCACTAAGCCTTTCTGACACAAGAATTTAATGAAACAGTCTAAGTTAATGTACATATTTGTCGGTCTTTAGCAACCAAGCTTATCGATCAACAATATTCAAAACCTTTGCATTACCGAAAAGAAATGTTACAGAGAAGGATTTATCAGCAAAAACATTGTTAATTTAAATTATTAGTATATCAAACTGATCTCTTAAATATTTTCACTAAACGTGAATATTGGTAAACTATAAATCACTGTAAGTAAATTCTTCCATTTACGCAATCAATATTCACACATCGTAACATTTAAGAATATAAAATGCTCAACGCTCACTGCTTGTATTTATTGCAAAAGTGTTAAATTCCTTACCTCCAAAATATATTGTACAAAGAGCTACAACTTTTAAATAGATGCCTTCCACCAAAACACAACCTCTTGTGATAAATCGTTAATCGACAATGAGGCTTACAGCCGCATAAGGACGCTTAAAACCAGTATTGCCAATTCACCTAAAATATAACAGTATACGACACACACGCCAACTGATGCTCGCATACAACAACGCAATAATGAGGTTATCAATCAACAATATTTAAAAACCTTTGCATTATCGAAAAATATTTCAGAGAAGGATTTATCAGCAAAATTATTGTTCATTTAAATTATTAGTATATCAAACTGATCTCTTAAATATTTTCACTAAACGTGAATAATGGTAAACTATCAATAATTGTAAGTAAATTCTTCCATTTACGCAATCAATATTCACACATCGTAACATTTAATAAGATAAAATACTGAATGCTCACTGCTAGTATTTATTGCAAAAGTGTTAAACACCTTACCTGCAAAATATATTGTACAAAGAGCTACCACTTGTAAGAAGATGCCACCCACCAAAAACACGACCTTTTGCTATAAATCGTTAATCGACAATGAGGCTTACAGCCGCATAAGGAAGCTTAAAACCAGTATTGCCAATTCACCTAAAAAATAACAGTATACGCCACACACACGCTATCTGACCCACGCACACAACAACGCAATAATGGCTTTCAATAATGACTAGTATAGAAGCTCCCGCTTGAAATCAAGTAATCAGTATTACGATTTCACCTCAAAGATGTTTGAAAAAGGCGGAATGTTGATACAAACACCAAAACAATATACGTCTTCCTGTACAAATAATTAGTAAAGTAATATATAACAAATAATGTGGCTGAAACTGCTTCTCTTGACTGCTTCTGTGCCCATTAATCTAGACATCGCTCATTAAGATACAACAAAAAATGGATTCTTCTTATGTTGAATATATTGGTTGTTATATTAAACAGCATTCAAAATCAATGTTGGCACTTTTCACACAATTGTTTAAGAAATTATTATCGTATTTTACATTAGCTCTCCCAGAAGGTTTTTAAGTCTTATCATTTACCCTTTTCTACCTGTGGTACTCCAGTTCATTCTGATGAAAGTTTATTTTGCGTCTACGTCTTATAAACGCCTACAAAAGTACTTTCGTTACACATTTTCTTGGGTAGAGAAATACCGGAGGCTGATGTTAGTGACAATTCTTGCAAAAGCGGGTGGCAATATGCCGAATTTTAAATGTCATACTCTTTGTATCAAAATAATGTGGCCCTAGCTCTTCAAAAATATTGGTAATTTGAAAGCAATTACGTCGAGTATATCGGAAGTGATTACGCCAGGGAAAACAAAAATAAATTTTCTATTTTCTGTGTGATAACTTAATGTGTCTCTGTTGTGTTTTACCAGTAGTATAAAATTATATTAGTGTCAAACAGAATCAATTCTCTACATAGCTTAATAATCATAAAATATCGTTAATATTTGTTATACCATTTAAATATACATCACTATAACCATTTTCTGAAAATTAAAAATAACATTTCTGCGTGTTACGGGTACTTTTGAGTATTGTTCACAAATAGACACAGACAACCCTAAAATGTTTTTTATTCGTTGGGAGGGGGCGGTGGAGCTGATGGCATCTATTGCTAGTGGAATATCGTTCTCTAATTTCTGCGTGTTAATACAATACTGCACAGAATCGTTCTAAAATACCCGATTTATTTCAAATAATTTCAAGTCTTTCCGAGATATTCGTTGTTACTTATTATGTTCTGAATTTTCCAATATTTCATTTTTGAAAAGCTGTCGCTTTTCAGTTGTTCCTCGCAATGCCAAGAAAACAGCATAGAATCTCACCACACGCATATACAGGTATGTACGTGAAGTAAATAGATAGAAAAATAAGTTTTATCAAAAATTGTTTCCAAAGATACATAAAAATAAACGATAGTGAGTAACGAATGCATTGCATTACATTTCATTTTCATTGACATTAACCACTTCCAAAATATTCGTTGTATGTTAAACTTTTTCTTGTTTGTAGCGTAAAATGCTTGAATTGATTACTATATAAACTGTAGAGTGCTGTGTTTCTATGGAAACAGTTTGTAATGTTTGTCGTAAAGTGAATTGAAGAAGTCGTTTAGATAATAAGGGATGCTACAAGTGTTAATAAAGTTTGCCTGACTCGCTCTTTCATTACTCTCACCGTGTCATTAATTTTATTCTGTGTAATTTTACTTTACCGGTGTGTGTCGCAAGCCATGGGCAAGTCGCAGCAGCGGCTGGGAAATAACATTAACAAATAACAGACTGTGCTGAGAAATAAAAATGCCAGAGGGCCCAAGTGTTAATGGATGTGATGATAAAGATGAAAGAAGCGGCGTGTCAGGGTTGTACAAAGTAAGTAGGGCAACGAGGTAAAATAATGGCTTGTCTGTTTTGTACATGTAAACCGAAAGCCACGGTCGAAGCTATACCGGCCGAGGTCATTGAAGTGCGGACACGTAATCGGGAGGTCTGCTCTTCAAATCCCACCACTAAGGTTCTCTCAGTCCTTATAACCGGTAAGGTACCCTAAACTCAGGTCTGGAATGTTTCCTTATCAAATTTTCTTTCCCACTTATCATTTCATTAGTAAGAGTATCCAACCTCTTTTGTGCCCCATGCAATAAGAATGAGCGTTAGACGCTGTCCTCCACTTTAAATAATAAAAAAAAAGTCCTCTAGCTACCATTGTGAGGTTCAAATATGGCAAATAAAACTGCTTGCTGTGGGTTTATTCTGAAGGAAAACAGTATTTTGTTGCGTGTTATTGGCATATAAAAGGTCACCCCTACGAAATAATCTATTAGCGAAATTAGGGCACCAAAAAGTGCCTGGTTCTTCTTAAGAACAACTAGTGAGTCATGTTCACATGAGCACATGAAATCACATGCTGCATGGACAATTCGCAGAAAATTCAATATATATTATAGTTCTCTATTTAGTTTAGTTCTCTTTTCTGGGGAGCCAATTGTATTCACCAAGGTTGGTACTATGGTTTATAAGATTGTGTGTTGTTGTCTCAAGCCTTTGCGAAATTAAAGAGTAAACAATTAACCTAAACATGTTTCCTTCATTCATTTGCTATAGACTGCTCGTCTAGTGGCACACGTGTTGCCATGTCTGTCAAGTAATTTGGAGAAATCAGTAGATTTTCTAACCAGGAAATTTGCATTATGTATAGACACCTGTGGCATTATTATTACTATGTTTCATGTGGGATTTAGAAAAGAAGTAGGAAGTCGTTTTTGGAGTTAAGTGAGGTTTCACTGAAGCACAAAAGAATTATACCTTAAATTCACATAAATTTCTCTACCCTCTATTGTTATATTTATATAGCTTCTACAATCTCGAGACCCAAGTTCGAAGAATTACACATTTTGTTGTCGATACAGGAGTCTGAAGCAACTATCAAATATTTAAAAGGCTGGCCACCACATACAGGTTTTGAAACTACATACTGAATTTTATTGAAAATCTTTAGGGTAACTAAAATTAAACTATTAAATATTTTCTCCATTTAAAGGTAATTTGCAGCGTTTGTGTTCTTTTCTCTTCCTCAAGATCTTGGTTTCGTATAATGGAACATGTTAAATTAAAATACATACATTTAATAAGTTAATTTGCTTTCATACACACTACATTCCTAAATAAAAGTATGTGTATTGTAGGTAACATTATGTGGATGGCAGAATAATTTTGTAGTATACAACACATATACAACACTCTGTATTGTTGGAAAAGTTTCGCAAATGTTAGATTTCTAATTACTGCTTTCTCTTACTAGCAATCCTTACTTTCAAAAAGAACTCAGTTTTCTTCTTCCTTAATTTCCATGTTATAATAGTATAAGTACTTGTATCTGTTTTATTTGTAAAATTAGGCGTCAGTTAACACTTATGTAATAAACTTTTGCCTTTATTGTTAGACAAAAAGGAGAATACGTTATTGTTATTTTAGCACTGCTAGAAATTTTATTATTATTATTATTATTATTATTATTATTATTATTATTATTATTATTATTATTATTATTATTATTATTATTATTATTATTATTATTATTATTATTATTATTATTATTATTATTATTATTATTATTATTATTATTATTATTATTATTATTATTATTATTATTATTATTATTATTATTATTATTATTATTATTATTATTATTATTATTATTATTATTATTATTATTATTATTATTATTATTATTATTATTATTATTATTATTATTATTATTATTATTATTATTATTATTATTATTATTATTATTATTATTATTATTATTATTATTATTATTATTATTATTATTATTATTATTATTATTATTATTAT
This sequence comes from Mantis religiosa, assembly GCA_030765055.1. Classification (NCBI taxonomy): domain Eukaryota; kingdom Metazoa; phylum Arthropoda; class Insecta; order Mantodea; family Mantidae; genus Mantis; species Mantis religiosa. The sequence goes on from CM060948.1 coordinate 244,748,291, forward strand.
TATTATTATTATTATTATTATTATTATTATTATTATTATTATTATTATTATTATTATTATTATTATTATTATTATTATTATTATTATTATTATTATTATTATTATTATTATTATTATTATTATTATTATTATTATTATTATCATCATCATCATCATCATCATCATCATCATCATCATCATCATCATCATCATCATCATCATCATCATCATCATTATTATTATTATTATTATTATTATTATTATTATTTATATTATTATTTGCAATAAATCAACATTTATATTTTATATTATTTAGATAAATTAAAGCTAGAGCAACGCTTACCATTTACGTCAAACCTTCTCTAGTTTACACAAGTAGTAATTGAGACATTCTCAATCACTTTTCACTTTCATCATTGAATTTGAAATTGTAAAAGTGGGACGCTGGTTCTGATAGAAGTCCCCTGCAAGTTGCAATGAGCATGTTGTTTTTGTTGATAACCTATCCCTTACTTTTGTTTTCATCATTCATAGTAGAAAACGCTGTAGTACTAAGATGTGAAAGACTCATAAGGCACCAGATTAATTCAGATTAAAAAGGGGAAATATGTTTTGAATCGGTATACTGTATTTTCTTTAGTTGCTTGTAAAATTATTGCGCAGTAGTGGCGTTAATACCATAAGAAATATCAATGTTGCGCAGCAGCTTCCATTCGGGAACTATTTGTTGGATTTGTTCTGGTTTGTTTGTTTGTTTGTTGCGTCCCCACAGCAAACGCTCAGGGGCATTTAGTTTCACCATATTAAGAAAATAACAAGTGGGCGTTGCAATCGACTGTACTGTTTGGGTTCCTAACACTGCAAACAACGTACAGGAAAAACTGTTTAATATTTGGCGAACTGATTCAATGTAAAAATCAACACAGTGCAACTTAAAAACGTGCACATATTTTACCGACAGCGACGATTTTGTGTTAGATACAAGAAGTTGAGCACTAAAGTACATGTTTTACACAGGAAGAAATATTCTTGGATCCCTATATTCAATTTTGTCTATTTCAAAGGACTTCAGGTCTTCAGGTGTAGTGTAGCAATCAAGAATAGTTCGGAATTCAGAAATAATATCAGCTTTAAGCTTATGAATTTGAAGTTGTTCATTTGCGTTTGTTTTTTAGACTGTTACTATAGGTAAAACAAACTGAGGGAATTCCAGGTATAGTTTTTTGTATGGTATTTCAGCAGTTGGTGCTCAAAGAAGGATTGGCGAAGTAAAGAATAAAATCATCACACTGCATTAACACAGAGAAACGAGTAACTCGAGAGTTAACCACTCTTTTTGACTTGGTTAAAGTAATTTGTGAGGCTTGGTGTCATTAAAAGTTTGAAATTAGAGCTTCCACACTCTTTGCACTGGCATAAAACTACTTGAAAATATCGCGAATCAATCTTCTGGTTCCCGTGGAAGCTCACTTCAGGCGTAAGATGATCATAAACGAATGACAAATATAACGTAATTACAAATAATTCTGGTATATCATTCTTTGGAAGAAAAGATAAAGAAAGACCCATCACATCTGCGGCAAATGCAGTGGTACCATATTTTGGTACACATAAACTGCATTAACATTACTTACAGATATAAGACGAAAAATGAATTCCAAATTCTGCCAATACCACAATCAAACCAAACCAAATTTAAATTAAATGCCTGGAGGTACTGATGTTTGTCCACATTTACAGGAAATTTATTTTCTTTCATGAGTTCACACAGCATCTTTTTTTACTTTAAAGGCCCAAAATATTTAGAATAGCTTTTGCTTTAGTTCGAGAACAGGTTGTCCTTTTTTTGCAGTATCAGAATCACGGCATATTAATTTAGCTAAGAACACAGGTGTTCCATAATCTTAAAAAATAATGTTCTTCTAGCAAAGCCATAAGCCGAATTTCTGTTTGTTTTACTATGGTAGCTAATGTAATGGAGTAATGTCCAAATAAAAGAGCTTTCTGTCCAACTAGCCGTTTAGCATACTGTATGTTTGTTGATAAGTATTTCTCCAAAGCAATTGTACAGTTGTTGCTGTACTAATAATATAGTCATATACTTTGTTAAATGTACATTTAAATCAATTTTTAGAAGACATAGACTACCTATTAAACATATTTTCTTCCTTCCACTTAGCGTTGTAATGTTGACCATATTTCTGTCTCTTACTCATATTCAGTGAGCATTGTTAAAACTGCAAGTCAGTTAAAAATACACACTCACTTTAATACTAGCAAACAAAGAGCACGAACAATAACATTTTCTGTTTACTCTTAAGCTTCAGCTGCAATAAAACTGAAAATGAAATTTCCATTTATAAGTTTGTGTCATAAGATTATTTAATATATTGTACCAAACACAGACTGTTTAAAATTGTTACGGTAGAAGGAAAGAGGAAGGGAAGAAACTAATTACATCAGTGATAAATTTCTCAGGGATAAATGGATATTCTAAATAAAGTATAAACAATCAACATCATGTCGATACAAACAGAATAGCAAATATCCTAAGTAAACTTTCGCAAACCGCAATATCTGTACACCAGGTAGTTACTATGAGGAAAGTAGGCTTGAGAAACCTCTCTTAATGTATGCTGAATAAGATAGTATTTATTCATTAACTCGAGTGTGCCTATCTTTCCTCCAATTTCTCACACATCACGGTTTCCCTACCAGTACTAGTTTGTTAGGGTGAAGCAATTCGAGTTGTGTATTTGTTTGGGTACACACATGCGATTATGAAATAAATCATTCATTTTTACTAATGAGCAGAAATACCCTCCCTGAGTGAATTATACGATTTTAAGAGAAACAGCGTTTTAAAAAGGAAAATGTGTAAAAATATAAAAAGCAACACATTTTGAAGTCGTATTCAACTTTTATCAGTAGAGCTGGAGCAGTACCTTGCAAAAACGCAAAACTCCTACAAAATCAGTAGATATGGCAACCCTGAGTGGCACACAGTTATTTTTTGAGTAGTACTACGATGCGATTTTTCTACACGCGCGGGAAACTGAGTGTTTTTCTCGCGAAGTAATGTGGATACTTGATGTGGATATACATAATTTTAAGACAATTTTCCTTATTCTAGTGGGTAAAAGAGGATGTGTGACTGCAGTGTAATAAAATAAGTATGGCCTTAAAGTGGTGATATAATACCTATATACTGTTCGTTTCACCAACCCAAGAGCTACAACCGCTTGACCCTAAGAAGTCACTTAAAACTATCGTACAGAACAGCATGGATATATAAACACACCGAATCTTCGATTTCCAAATTTCAGTTGTTGTTTTTTTTTCACAGAAGCTTGGAATCGCACTGTATTGATTGACAGTTAACGGATCTATTCTTACAGACCGCAAGCTACTGAAGAATTTAAGTTTGCACTTCCCGAAACTTAAAAAGTAACGTCTCTAGCTCCTAGCACTCATCCTGACAGACGTTCCGTCTCTCCTCTCGACAACTAACGCTGTTCTATGGCTCAGCATATCCTTCCAAGTCCGCAAAAGTAGTGAAGAAAATAGCTCCTAAGCCTAACCGAGCCTTAAGTTTACTTCGACTTCAACTGGAAATACTGCCACTGTTGAGGTCAAACATGAATTGCAGTTGAATAAATCTTCCTCAAAAATGGAGGGGGCCAATGCAATAGTAACTCTGCTAGTAAGCATTTACGAAGAAGCAAATAGAAAAAAATGTGTTATCAACCCAATCGATGATTTCATTTTCCTAGTGACCAAAGTTTGATTGCAGACGCAGGAGAAGAACATGCATCAGTGGGTTTTGTGTATTTAGTTATTACATAGATGTATTTATTCCCAAAAAGGGAGGGCCCTGGATGCAACACTTGGGTTCACGAGCGATACACTCGAGCAGATGGACGAAATTCATTTATGGTATTTGCTCTTGGGTTTATAATCGAATGAATTGATTGTTTTGTTGTTTATATTAAGATTTTTTGTTTTGTAATATAGTGTGACAAGGTAAATTTAGCATTAAAGGTAAAATAAAATACAATGTCTATTTTTGTGATAGTAGGTTTATTTATCATTCAAAGTACACCAGCAAGTCGAATTTAACCCTAAATATTGAACTTGTTGAAATCGATAGGGTAAATTAGATAGGTAATGGCTTCACACTTTTATATTTGAATATGCTGATTTAACAATTTGAGAAAACGTTCAATAATAATGTAAGTTTCCTCCTACCCCTTAAATAGAAGAACATTATTACTTCTGGAGCAATTTGTCGAAAATTATGAAGTTATTCAAATTACCCCGCTGAAAACTACAACTAAATGTAAAAAATAATTTTTATATACACAAGAAATAGAATAAAAACTTTATATAAGAGTAGTGAGTAGAGAAAACCATGTGACGGCTACATATCAGATTTTTTATCGGACTAAAGTCAGATTGTTACTTAAGCATAATAGTATAACAGTGATAGTACAAAAACTATCGAACTGTTTCTTTTAATCAGTGTACATTAAAATAGTGTCAACTTACAAATAAATTACGTTCTTGAAAAACAGTCTTTGTGTTATTATTCTAGCTTATTTTGAAGTTATCTCTTTTCTCATTCCCATTGATGGTAGTTAGTGTTACGTGACACGTTCGATTAACTCATTTAGTGCATGATGATCTAAAAGCAGACATAATGGTGATTGGAATTTAAGTATACATATAAGAAAGTAATTACAAGTTATATAATATACTACACTGTATTCATGAGCCAGCTTTAATAAATCCTATTCGAAGAGTTACGACTTTCATCAGTGCCCTGCACTCACTAATCGATCGATTAATTCGTAACCTCTCAAGGGAATAGCTATGATAAATGTTTGTCTTTTTTTTTTTCTTTTTTTACTCTTTCATTAATAACGAGGAGAACTGCATATGCGATATTAATATTTTGTACATTAATATACAAAGTACAAACTGGCAACAATTTCTGAGAAAACAGAATATTACAAAAATGATCCCATTGAGAACCTTTAAGGAGAATTTTCTGAAGACCTTTGCCATGTTTCTTTAAAGATGTCCGAGCGAGTGCGTTTCACGGTAACGTGGAGGTTTACATTCACGAAGTGCTGGCTTCGATCGCCATCGACTACTCGCTCTGACTGGGTCAGTCAGTCATAGCTTTCTCTGGTCGGTAGGGTGATTGCGCTGTCATTCCGCTTCCTTCTCATGCTTCTGATGTGTTTCCAGATTTCGTGGGGCGCTTCAACTATAAGGTCATTAGTGTCCTTTTAAGTCTAATCATGACAAAGGGCAGAGATAAAGATGACTACATATTAAAAATTCCAGCAAAAGTCACAAATGTGGGTAAACATCACAATTAGTCATGAAAAAAGCCAGAAAGGTTTTATGGTGTGCGCTGGTGCTGGACAGATTCTGCGAATGTTTTGCTACAAGGAAAGAATATTCCTCGTTGACACCAGAGACCTTTCTTTTGGGCAGCTCCAGTAGTGCGTCGACTACTGCTATAACATTCTTTTTATAATATACTTATATTAAGGTTTAATTTGCACTATATTGAGTAGAATGTAGTATACATAAAATATATCCACAATCTAGATTCATAGTCAATGTTTTATATTTTCAAATATTTGCCTATACTTTTATCAATTTGGAAGTCGTCAATTTTTAAACCATTTGATAATCGCTTATCTCAAGTGTATTTCCCAATTCTCGTCATAGCTAGAAGGAAATCTTAATACAAGTATATATGAAAGTCAGTGTGTGTGTATGTGTGTATGTGTTCCTTACAGGCTTCTACACCATTGCACTGGTTTCGACCAAACCTAGCACAAAGCAAAAATTACTGTCTAGCGCAAAATTCGATATTCCATTCCATTTTACACAATTAATTTTTTAAATTTACGTAACCCTACAACATCTATATGTTTGTCAACAACAATGTAGTAGCTGGAATATTACCAACAAAGAACAACTATCGCCTATGTTTTCACAGCCTCACAAAATAACAAAGAAACTTCGAGTTCATGTACATAATGTTTGTTGATTTTCTCTTCACCATGGAGTAATAACACAATCAAATTTGGCGTTTCTTTTGCTATATCTTTCTTGTCTTTAGCAAGTAGTTTTGTGTAAATTGGTTACTGAGAATAAACAAGGCTGTTTTAACGTTACCTAAACTTCTATTATTTCTTCCCAATAAAACTTTCTGTGTAAATAGAAAGAGGATATGACAACGAAGACGTCACTCAGCTTAATAAGAAATTATTATTAGCTTTGAATATTCCGAATGCAGCACTGCCTCTCATACATAATATTAAGAGTGTATTCATATGTTTGGCAAGTAGCTATTATAAACAGACGTTTTAAGTAAATAAAGCTTTCCTTCAAGTTTATATGAGGAAAAAAAACCATAGAGAAATACGTAGTTTACAAGTTTTGCTATCCTATGTTTCCATTACAAACTCCTTAATAGACGAAGTGGAATGAATTAAACGAGTAATGAGTTACTGTTAACTTTGTGCTGCTGCAAGGAAGATGCGGAATTTATTACTTCCTAAGTTTAGAGAGCTGAGGCAGAAAAAGTGAGCATCGGTTCTCACTGAGAAAGAAGACGACCAAAGTGAAAATCCGGATGGTGCCTTCAGAATATATTACCAGAAACTGAGCTCTTGAAGCCTGCTGTGTATCTGGATTAAACTGCTAGACACGCCACGTTATCTTAAATTACCAAAAGCAACACCAGTTTTCTCTGCAACTAATCAAGAGAGCAGAAATGTAATTTTCTTAGAATATCCAATAAGGCTTCATTCTTTTATTGATCTACATTCGTTAGTGTTTTTTCTTTTAACAATACACATACCATTTTTAAAAATAAACATTTTTACTTCCACTGTTTACTACCTGATGCTAGTATAGACTCAAAATTCAAATTTCACCGACAAGTTGCATTCTAAGGAAATGTTAAACCAAAGAAGCGCATTTACAGAAACATCCGCTGCATTAAATTCACATGACTTTTACTTTCTCTCCTTCATGCTAATCGAACATTTGCAGAAAATGTTTTATTGCACATTTATTATACAGAAGGCTTAACTGAGCGGGATGGGTCAGGCTGTTTCGTCTGTGGCCTGCATTCAGGAGGTCCGGGTTCGATTCCCGTGGACGACCTACCTAACCCTGGATTTTCTTGGGGTTTTCCGGGTCACTGGGAAGGTTAATTACATCCCCCGAATTTCCTGTCCTTCCATTTCATCTCCATTATCATTTCACATCGTCTCTCATCTTGTGGTCTCTTTCAGGGTAGAAGTGTCGGCGGGGGTCTTGGCACTGCATGGCAAGATGATATGCTCTGACTCAACCACTTCCTCCTCCGATATGTCTGTTGTCAGACTGCTGGGACCGTCTTCGAACCACAGACGGAGCAATATTCGTTGTTCTGGCCTTCCGGGGGAGGTTTCCATCTAAGCGAAATGTAGGGACCCTACCCTCTGAACTGTTGTGGCTCCTTGGGACGGCCGCGCTCTGTCTCCTCTCACCTCATCCTTCCTCCCGGGGATACTCTACTTGGGGCATACATTTCTAGAAATTTGTTGATATTGGTATTAATGTTTAAATATCATCTTCTTAAGAAGGGAATCACCAAAGGTACAATAGACCAAGACTGGCCGCAGTGCCGAGTCCCCTCCGAAAAATAAAATACAGAAGGCTTAAGCGTTACTCAGATCTTTTAAAACGCTTATTAAATGTGATGTCTTTGGGATTCTGCACCCCTGGCGTGACCACGAGAAAGACAAATATCGACTTACTACTTGAAAATAAGTATACCTATACACTTGTCAATTCAAATCAAATACAGAATATTTCAGAAGTGGTTAGTGCTAAAAAATTATAAAATAAATTGTATGCTTTAACGACATTTATATTTTTTGTGTGGTAAGTTTCTGATCGTCCTGCACCGTGGCGTAGTGGGGTAGAGTATTGTGCTTTGGTTACCTGCTAAGGAATGCAACCGTGATCGTACCCACCCGTGGAGGGTGCGGATTTTATGCCCCGGTTATAGGATCGGTTCCCACTCAGTATCGTGGGAAAATTGAGGAGATGCGATAGGTAGCGAATCCTGATCTAGAAAGCCAACTTTCCGGCAGGGAGTGCCGAGAAACTGACCACATCACCTCCGCGTATCGATTGGATGATCGCCCACCTCTGCCTTGCGAGGTAACCTTTAAGTTTCTGACAATTTCTTACGGCTTATGTGTTTATAAAAATATCTTCGGAATGAAAATAATTTTACAGGTTATTCCCAGAAAATTCAGGGTTTAAATTGTATTTCCCAAGACAATATATTGAACATATGACATTTTAACCAAAAACGTTACAACAATTTATGATAAAATAAAAAGGTGACCCAGTTTTCCATGTAAAGGTTGGGGGTCCTGAAACGCTCGTATGGCATTTCTAAACAATATTAAATTTGGTGTTTGTCTGAGATTCCAGTTTGAGCTGTGCTGTTCACACACACAAACGAAGATCTTAAGCATAAAATGTTTATTCAGGAGACGTGGACATGTACTTCCGGTGAAATATTCGATGCGAATCTTTGAGTGACAACAAAATATTTCCTCTACTTACTATAAGTGAGTAATAGACCTAAAATTAACCTGTTTGCTATGTTGTATAAATAATAAACTTCAAACTTGGTGTTTAAATTTCAGCATCTTCGACGCTACGAAAGGAAAATGTTTCAGGGAAACCTCCACCCGACAAAGGACCCTTCATTATACTTTAAACCATTTTTTTATTAATGTAACACATGCTTAATATTTCTGCGTAACTTATTAAATATATAGAGTAATTTTTTCTCAATACCTGTGAAAATGTCCTTATCGTATTATGGGTCCCTAAAAACAAGCACTTCCAGTGCAATCCGGATATCAAAATTTGAGGTGGAATACAATACTTTGCTAAAGGCAGATAGTAGAAAAAGAAAAAATGTTGAAAACTTAGGTTATCTATAATAATTATAGGAAACTTTACATTCCACCCAAAAGTTCGTAACAGAATGCATGTTTTGAGGTTCCCAGAATTAAACTATACTTCTTAGAGAAAGCTCTGCGTGTATGTTTCTGTATGCCCGCGCACATTTTTTTTTTTTTTTTTTTGTAAAGAATATTATTCAAAAATGAAAAGTCAGTTACAGACTACTTCAATCCGGCATCTACCACTATTATTTACTTGGAAAGTTGTAAAATATAATTTTATACAAAATAGCTTAAATTATTTTGAGTATATTATGAATTATTTAACACGTTATCATGAAAAAATGAAATGTGTATCTTGAATATTCTGGGTGTATCTGAAACTGTTAAACCCTAAGGAACAAAGAAAATCTTACTGCTCAGAAATGTAGCTATCGTCAAAGCACACAAATTACGTCATACGCAATTTCTGAAGAGTAAATAATTTCTGAGCTCTTCGTTGTCACTGGTTTAAATTTTCAAAAGCTTATACTGTGCTCAAAAGAAAAGACGTTATTAGTTTTTTGTCATAAGATTACCCAAATTGCAAAGACATCACATGCAACCAGGTCTTAAAATGAAATGTGAAATGTGTAGTGTTTAACGCCCACTTTTACTACATACGGCACCGCAGGTGGTGATACTGATGATGCATGAGATGAAGATGGAGCCCCGGTGGAATGAGATGGCGGGGAAAACCGGAGGTCCCAGAGGAAACCCGCCCCAACGCCGTGTTGTCCACTACAAATCTCACTTTGCGGTCGCCTGGGATCGAACCCGGGCCGCCTTGGTGAGAGCCACGGCCTTAAAAGATATACTATAAACTTATCATACTATGTTCCCCGATCCTCATTGTTCCCACAAGGAAATATATAATAAAAATATTTCTACAAATGTGTATCTCAGTTAATAAGAAGAGATGGAATAATAAGCTTTTTTAAGGATATTCTGTACTCGGCTGTCACCAAGGCTGTCGGGGTTCGATCCTAGGTGACCGCAAAAGAGATTTGTGGTGGACAACACGGCGCTGGGGTGACTTTGCTACCAATTGCTTCATCATCATTTTTCCTATCATTCATTTCGTCCTCATACTATCATTCACTTCTCTCACCCTCATACCAGGCATTGAGCTGAACACCCAACCTGGTTCTCTATCATATCCAAAGCTTCGGTACCTCAGACTCGACCTTAAGGGATAGAGGAACAAGAACATTCTAACACCACGATAAGTGATATAACAAGGTAAGGTAAAGAAGAACAAGAATTTTTTGCACGACGAGAAAGTAATGTGAGAGCAACACATCAGGTTCTTAGCAAATTATTGCGTTGAGGTGGGTGAGTGGCTAGATGAGTGACTAGGTGAGTGTGTGAGTGTGTATGTGTGTGCGTGTGTTTCTTGTTTTTTCATGTATGGCATAGCTAAAACGAAAATTCTGTTAAATACCAAATTCAGTGTTCAAGTTAAGCTTCTTTCAAAAGAGATTATAAGGAATATTTCTTACTCCCACACGTTTACAAGAAAAACTTACAAAATCTTTCAAATCCTGTTATTGTCTCAAATATTACTTAAACGTTCTGTTTAAAATACTATATGTTTAATATATTTTACGGCAAACGAAATCTGTATATTTAATTTTCTGGGAATAACCTGCCCTATCCTCTTTATTATAAAGCATTTTTGTATAATTTTGTGTAACGGGTAAACCTTAAGGGACTAAAGCATACTACTAAAAATGTTAAAACAGAGGACGTATTTCGACTGAGCTATTTCCGATATGTCAGTAATTATTGGTCTGAACGTTTCAACAATTTTGCTAGTTATAAAGTGCTATCGCTATTCAGTTAGTTCTTGTGATGCCTTCTAAGGGTATGCAATTTGATATGAAACTGCGAAAGTACAAGAAGTAGACATAAAAACAATATGGCGTAAGAATAGTATGTAGAAGTTACATAAAATAAAACTCAGTGAGTAGAGAAATTCACGTGAATGTAACACATCATAGATAATCTATTTGTTCCTGAAACGACAAGAAAAATGATAAAAAAGCTCTCTTTAATATTCGTATATTAGTATTTAAATAATCTTTATTTTTCAAAATTGTTGTTTTTTCAACGTATGGAAATACTCGTTTTTAAACTCAATACCCAGCACGATGAACTCAGCAATTAAAAGAGTTTAAAATTTAATTACTAATGATTATAATGAAATACTGAAAACATTTGACAACTGGTACGTTTTGTTAATAATGTATTGAACTCTTACAAGCACATGAATATAATATTTTTAATAAATATGGATATATCTTTTATAATCCGCTAAAAATAAATGTTTTAATTGATGAGCAGTTAATTATGCATTAAAATATTTGGATTATCCTATTTCTCTAAACCATATGTTATACGGCATGGTGTTAAGTATAAACAAATATTAATTTAAATTTGAGCAAATGTATAAACAGACTTATTAAAAACATGCGATTTATACGTAGCACTTCAGAACACAACACACGATAATGCCTGTCGGTGCAAAATGGAAAGTCCATTTTGAGCTTTCGATTGTCATTTGTTGAAAATTGAGCAATGATATTTTTACCCTCTAAATTAATACATGCCTACAGTAAATAGGAGAAGTAATGATTACCACCCGAAACGCCAACATAGCTAGAAATATACGTTTTCAGGTCCCTGATTATAAAAGAAAAGTCATTTCTAAATGAATGTGTGTGTTAGTTAATTGATGGAAATTAACCATTCCTTCATACTAGCCGTATATAGGCTAAGGTCTTTGATAGAGTCAACATGAAAAATTTAATGCCATGCCCGGGATTTGAACCACTGATCTCCTGGTTTCCGCCGCGTCGCTTTAACTCATTGAGCAACCTTAGCCTATATACGGCTATTATGAACAAATGGTTAATTTCTATCAATTAACTAAAATAATAAGAGTTAAATGATGAAGCCTGGGACTCAAGTACCCAAGTAGTAAGTCGCCACAAACGGTGTATCTCGAATGCGAGAGCCCGTAGTGGTCTACCGGGGAAATAGACGAGTCAAATAAAGAATTTAATGTTGTGACAGCAAGTTTGCCATGGTAGCTCAATGTGTTAGAGCGACTGGACGGAAACCAGGAGATCCGTGGTTCAAATCCCGCCCATGACATTGAATTTTTCATGTTGACTGTATCTATGTGTGTGTGTTTGTTTGTGTGTGTGTGCGTATGTATGTATGTAAAGAGAATAACTCAAAAACGAAAAGTTGATAAATGCCAAATTTTACATTTATGTTAAACCTCTTCCGAAAACGCGACACCAAGAATTTTTAAATGAAACCGCACAACAGAGTACCTTTTACATACAGCATTTGCCCGCATCTGTAGCGTAGGAGGCAGTTTAAGAGGTCCTGAGTTCGAATGTCGGACAGGGTGAGTTATGTGTAGTGTTTAACGCCCACTTTTACTACATACGGCACCGCAGGCGGTGACACTGATGATGCATGAGATGAATATGGAGCACCGGTGGAATGAGATGGCGGGGGAAACCGGAGGTCCCGGAGAAAACCCGCCCCAACGCCGTGTTGTCCACCACGAATCTCACTTTGCGGTCGCCTGGGATCGAACCCGGGCCGCCTTGGTGATAGCCAAGCGGTCTAACCACTGAGCCACGGCGTGGCCTAGGGTGAGTTACCTGGAGAAGGTTTATGTGGGCTTTTTCCTTATTCTGATAGATTAAGTCGGGTAACTCTAAGCTCTATTGACCCTGGAGTCATTTGAGCATCATTTACCCATTTTATTTATCTTCCGTTATGGCTTAACGTTGCAAGACATAAACAAAAAATGGAACACTTTTCCACAATTTTGATGGTTTTGATTAAAATAGCCTATGTTTTACTTTCTTGATAAACAATATATATAATTTGCTGGGAGTGTCCTCAGAGATCCTCTTCAATCTGGATGATTTATGAATAATCGTAAACCGTAAAAATAGAAAAAGTTGTACTACACAAAATATGTAGATATTCTGAAAACGCTCAATTTAGTTTTCTTTGTGGGGTGAATCATTTTGGAGTTATTCCTTGTTAACTGTTTGAATTTTTCAATGCTTATATTTTTTTTTCAAATGAGAAATTGATCCTTATTTTTCTGTATCTCTTGGTCATGCAAAGAGAACGAAATTTCAATGGAATCATTGAGTGGCCAGCTTTAAAACATTTGACTATCGCTTTAAGCCACTGCATTGCCGTATTTATTTCCCTTACACCTGCAAGTATATTAGCAATTGGTTGATTTGTGCAAACGTTTATTTGAATTAACATGAAGTGGATAGATTAATACGTAATTCTAGGAATATCCAGTACACGCTAAAAGAAACTCACGTGAGTACTACACATCAAATACTTTATGTCCTCCCATCTACAAAATGAAATTTCCAAGCCATTACATAGGACCAGCTATTAAACGATCTATCATTTAAGCCTACGGAATGCTGGTTTTTCCTATAAGGAACTACATATACAATAAAAACATTTCTCAGTGAACATGAAGCAGATAGAAGAATGTACACATAAGGTACCAAGATTCGTTTCTTTGTATGTGTAATTGGAGCTACCACCGATTATTTCATTGTACACTGACACGGTTTTCATTCTCTAATTTGAATATTATTTACAACGTTTGTTAAAACAATATTTCTGAGATACTACTTCTGTTTAAACAAATACCCCCAGCTGCTGAGACAAAAATGGGGCAATTTATATTAAACAGATGTTGTAAACAATGTACGTATTTAATAGTTGCATTGTCGGAAAGATAATAATCGATGACTCAGCGCGTTCTCTGCAATGCTGCCAAACCGCCATTTCATCCAAATGGAATAATATTAGCCACCAATATGTTGGAATGTTTTACTCTCTGCCGGTTACTGTCACTCTCCTCAAGTTAGTTACTTTTTTAGTATGTACTTAAAGTAAAAAGAGGTATTTTATTTCACCAAAAATTGAATACAGAAATTTCATTGGACATATATGTATGAATCCAAGAAATGCAATTTTAGAAAAAAGGTCCGTCTGTCTCTCTGTCTTTCCGGCTCTTTGTGCGTGTATGTGTGTGTGCGTGATAGGAAACATTGGTGCATATGTTCAGCATGTTCCAAAAATACGACATGGCGATTTTCAACATCTCAACGTACTATGTATCCTTTACACAGAAAGTTTGACAATTTTGATATTCCCATACATGATTCTAACGGTTTTGATTAAAATACCGTAATGGAAGGTACGTTTAACGTATTTTCCTGACAAAATGTAAATTTTGAACTCTCTGGACATAGCTTGCCAAGTCCTCTTCATTCTCTATATCTTTTCCATAACTGGTAAATCGTTAGAGGTAGACAAAACATTATTAAAGGAAAAATGTAGACATAGTTAAATACACAAAGTATCAAATGCATTCTTTGTGCAGTTTAGCAAGAAGTAAGTGGTGAGTGTACATATGTCTATACATTAAAGTTATTAAATAACTTGCTGAACTCAGTTATGGGATGATTAGCAAAATTCTTGTTAAATTAAGCAGAAAACCACAATCAGCTGCTTACATCATAATGAAGCAATGCTTTGGAATGACTGGGTTGTCCTAAAAATTTTTAACTCTAAAAAAATTTAATGTATTACCATTTAGGTTAGGACAGCAATTGCTTACATATAAATTCTTAGCAAAGTTGAGTTATTTTTGGAGAACAACCTTATTAAGATATCAGTGAAATGACCAGGGAATACTATCAAAATAAAGTACTGTATTGTACAGAAAACTCTCTGCCTTTGTATATTTGGGGAAAACAAAAATGTTGAAGAAGACTGGTTTATCTAAATTAATAGTGAGTATATTGGAATATTATTATGTTTCAAATATACATAGAACTAAACATTTTCTAGAAAGTTAGGGATAAAGTAAAACACCAGTTTCTTGAAGTAATAGAGAAATTACCATCAAATCTTTGGGCTTAAATCTAAACTGATGAATAAAAAGTTACTGAAGGTGGTGTGGGAGCAAAGTTTATAATTCTAATAATGAGGAGTGCATAAAAATTATGCTAAATCAAGAAACTCTTTATATACTTAGCTGAACTTACCACTATTCGAACAGCTATCTTAATATTATGAACAAAATATCAATAAAACTATTATATTTTAGGATATTATAGTATTTTTAATGAATTAAAAGGGACCAGTTATGAAACAAATTGTGGTGTGATAGGAATAGAAATAAAACAGAAACTTTACATGGCTCATCATTAAGTATTAAGTATCAAATTAATTCGGATCCCTGGACACAGCAATATTATTGGTTAAATGGATCTTTGGATAAATGAAATAAACACAGCTCCATGGTTTAAAAGAATTATTGTGCTAGGAAAAATCATTTTTAAGATAGGATTATGAACAGCCTTAACTCCCTTACTACTGGACAAAATGAAAAAAGAAAAGGGTTGATCCATATTGTAGTTGTGGAGAGATAGATAACATACAGCATATGTTAATTGGTTGCAGTGTTAAAAAGAATGAAAATGACGAGTTAATACACAAATAAGGCTTACATGGACCAATTAAAATGACTAATATTATAAATTACAAACCTAAACTAACTTTAAGAAAAATTACACAACATATTAAAAAATGCAAAATGAAAATATAATAAACAATCACAAATCTAAATAAATTGTACTTAATGAAGATTTACAGTCAGCCGACGCTAAATGAAGGAAGTTTGAACCTTCAAGTGTCTATTAATAAAGAAGAGAAACCATTTTCTAGATATTTCTTGTTTGAATTTTTCAATATTTACAATTTAATCAAATGGGAAGTCGTTACCGGATTTTCTATACCTGGCCATGTAACGTTAAGGGAGTCTCAAGGCATCACATAGTGACTAGATCTTAAAACATTTTGTATCACTTGCCTACTTATTCTCTTATTCCCATTGTACTTACAAGGAAGCATTTCATATCAATTCCTGCAAATATTTGTCAATTAACATGAATTTAGAAACATTACCGTTTTTAAAATTAATTTAGGAATTGAGAAAGGTATTTTAGTGGATCGCAGGTTTTATTTTTTACTTTCTTTAACACTGATGGTACATTTCAAAAATTAGAGAAGGACATTTTAATGTAAATGCACGTTTTGAAGTTCCTTGTATCCAAGAAATTATTTTTAAAGAAAAATGTCCCTTTCGAGGCATTGAATCCCTGTAGTGGGGCAAAAAATGGGTCAAGTTTGTGGGTTTTCTTTCCGAGTGCATGCTTAAAGTAGCTTTTGTTGAAGGTGACACCCGCTGTTAGAGGCATGTTGTCTCTTAAACAATGTAGTAAAAGAAAAAGAAGGTGAAAGAGTGTAAGGGAAGTGAAAGAAAAGTGTTAAAGAAGTCAGTGTTATTTGTGCTGGTAATAAATGACTTGTGATATATGAGCCGTTATTTAGTTTTACCTCCTTACACTATCCTCTTCTTATAAAAACATCCCTCGGCCAACCCTTTGCGGCATCAGTTTGTTTGTTCTGTACACAGTTATGTTGTTATGTTTTGGATTCAGGGGAAATCAGTATACAAAATTTTTGTGAAATTCAGGACTGAAGATTATGGGTTAGGAATTGTAATTTAGATAATGAAGGGGGAAACAAATACTTTCATGTTTTATAACTACATTGCATTTTGTTTAAAATCATTTTTATTTTCACTAATATCTCCAAACAATTAAGCTCTATATCACGAATGACATCCGAGAGATAGCACTTCGACCTACTAGCAATATTTGGGCCTGTGCTGTAGAAGGGGCGCGCCAGCTCGGGAGAGGCGGGTTGAGGTGAGAGGACACAAAAGTAGCTGGAACCGAAGCATGGTCCCAAACAGCTGCAGATTTGAACTACGTGTTGGTAGTACGTGTATCCCTCCCCATCTTTCGGACCTACTCATCCCACAGAGACCCAAATTACCCAAAAATAGTATTAAAGTCTAAATCCTGTTCAGGGGAGGATAATTACACTAAGAATGTACAAAACTTAAATACTGAAGAAACCACATAATGATATTCATGGTGTGTAATATGGGCTTCATGTTGTTTTACATCTCAACCAAATGACAATTACAACATAGCTGTAATTTAAAAAATCTATTTTTCAGTAATATAAACTTCAAATGCTTACTTTGCATTAACTGTTATATACGACTCAAATATTTTAAATTTAAAACTACAAACAAAAAACCAGCTAATATACACATCAAGTCCTAAAATAACTTTTTTTATGAATATTTAGAACATGTTGGTCAAAAGAGCTCTCAAAGTTTTTGTTAATTTTTCCACCGATATTGAAATGAAACTTCAAACGGTAAGAATAATTTATGGTATGCCAAATAAATTGCTCTACAGATGACAAAGAAAGCTTTGTACTACATTAAAAATGTTCCTGGAGGTCATCACTGCACACAACCAAAACAAGAAACATACCCATTGTCCACTAGCTCTGCACTTTCGATTTCTGTCATCGTATTCCTGGTAGCTTGGGACAACAACCGCTGAAAAAGGCAGAAGATTCTCCTTATTCCAACAATAATTAAATAAGAAGGTTAATGACAGTAATGCTGGGTAGTTGCTTTTGAATGTAAAACATTCTTGACACATTATAAAGTGCTACATTAATTTAAAAAATAAAACTATAAATGAATATGTTATGAAGGTAAAATTCAGGTTATGTCATGACACTAACTTTTGGTATTTAGCTACATGCTAACATCTTACTTACGAACAGGTAGAGGCAATCTTTTTTCTCGTTATTTCTTTTATAATTTCATGAGTTAGTACTAATTATCGTGTTTTTGCATTACATGGTTGGTAATATCTCTTTAATTCTCCTATGTATATTTGTTGTTTTTATTAAAATTATTAAATATGGATATAAGCTATTCGATATGGTATTGCAAGATCAATGAGTTCTATAAGTTAGAATAAGTATAACATAGTATTTCAATTTTAGTTGTTATTTGTTCCATGGTGGTATTACGCCTTGTCTACTTATTTAGTACGTGAAAGATAACATAGCACATTCTTTCATCAATCACCTCCGATCATTAACAATCAAATTATACTTGTAGAAAAATTTCTCTGCTTCAACTGATGAACAAGGAATCCAAATAGGTTATAATATTGCTTTTTCAAACTCTAAATGCATTAATTTCATGGCTAGCAATGATTGCATAATATCAAGTTACTTACTATCATTCTCATTAAACTGATCTATAATAAACTCCTTTAAAGCTAAATAACCTACAATAATGTCACATTCTTGAAGCAGTTGCTGCACATTATGTCTAACGTCTGAAATGTTTGAAGTGGTAACTTGCACAACTTTACTTGGATGAAATAAATCGTTCATCAGCAAAAATAATCTATAGTCATTGTTTAGCAAAGTATGTTTTGTAATTTTCTGTAAAACAATGCAACCTATATATCTTAGAAACTATCTGACAGCATTTTGAAGTAACTCATAAAATTCTTGAATTATCTTTTCAACTAACTCCCCAGGGTGACCACAAGCTATGACTTCCATCCAACTCTTCAGTTCATTTATCTTCGAAACATTTCCCAGTTCTTTCAAGTAACGTGCTACGGGAGCAGACTCTTTGGCATATACAACCCAGAGCAACGCAGCAGTAAACTGTACTTAACCAACACTTTACTATTTGTGTAACTGACAATTTTATTTGATTATGAACCGTAATGTTTAACAGGTAACAGGAATAAATTTAAGATAAAGTGAAAACTAAATTTCAAACTCATGATCGCTGGAATTTCGCAAAACAGGAGGATTTCCCTTCATTTTGTTCTTATCGCGAAAATTCACTAAATTAGTACAATTGATTTATTGACCAGATTCATATAATTCTGGAAGTTATTTTCAAATAGCTTTAATGTGTCTATCGCTCTTTTGGTTCATGCGAGAAAAGAGCGCTTTAGTTATGACAAATGGAGCTACGTAACCTAGCTATTTTTACTTTCTCTACTACGCTCTTACAGTAATTAGGGGATTCGGATTGGATTGGTATTTCCTACGGGAGGGGATTTCGCACTGCGACCAGTCTTGATATATTGTGTCTATAGCTGGCCCGACAGGAAGAATAAGGTGAGAGGTGACAGGGGGTGGCCGACCAAGGAGTCAACGCAGAGCAGAGGGCACGCCTTCTACTATTTCCTAGATCGAAACTACCCGACAGGCCAGTACAATACGAATCCCACCCACCGTTGTCCTCTAATATCCCACTAGGCTGGCCGGGACACCGACCTACCGGAGGAGAAAGTTTTACTTAGAGCATATCATCTTGTCAAGCAGCACCGAAATACCCGCCGACATTTCAACCCTAAATGAGATCACCAGATGAGAGATGATATAAAATGATAATGGAGATAAAATGAAGGGAAGTAAATTCTATGGATGTAATTAACCTACCCAGCATTCACCTAGGGACCCGGGAAAGCCCTCAAGCCACAATGGGTCAGGTAGGTCGGCCACGGGAATCGAGTCCGGACCTCCCGAATGCGAAGAATGGACGAAACCGCCTGAGACTTCCCTCTCGGTAAATAGAAAAAGTATTGCATTGCACCCAAAAATTCAATACCAATAGTTTAGTGTAAATATACGTTTTGAGCCCTGAATCCTAAAATAAAGCAACGGGAAAATGTTCTCGTTCAATGTCTCGAAGTAACTGAACTCGTAATAACAAATGTTTAGTGTACACATCACCTATCAACTTAAGGTTATGCTGATCCCTCTCGTCTCTTTCACTCTCTTTGTCTCTCTCTCTCTCTCTCTCTCTCTCTCTCTCTCTCTCTCTCTCTCTCTCTCTCTCTCTCTCTCTCTCTCTCTCTCTCTCTCTCTCTCTCTCTCTCTCTCTCTCTCTCACACATACATACATACATACATACATACATACATACATACATACATACATACATACATACATACATACATACATACATACATACATACATACATACATACATACATACATACATACACACATCTTTAGGTTGGAGATGGTCCCAATAATGACACAGTTTGAAGAATTTAAATTAATTAATTATTAAAGTGTGTTAGAGGCAATTTGGAGCAAATAACATACAACTACAAACATTTTCATTTATATAGCAGTCTGTCTGAGTGGGGGAAGTTTTGCGAAAATCCTCTGGTTCCATCTATGACAGTAGCTAAACGTAAAAACAAATACTTAGTGTCTATATCACTTATCAGTTTTGGATTATGCTGTTCTCTTTCTCTCTCTCTCTCTCTCTCTCTCTCTCTCTCTCTCTCTCTCTCTCTCTCTCTCTCTCTCTCTCTCTCTCTCTCTCTCTCACACACACACATATACACACATACACATACAGAGACAACCTTTAGGTTGATGGTAGACCCAATAATGATATAAAATTTGAAGATTTTAGACTATTCCAGCCATATTTTCCATTACTTGGAACTAAGAACTTTGTTATATAAAATTGTGTAAGTTTTAAGGATGAGGTCTTCACAGAAGGACTCAGGGGTTCAGCACAACAGAGATCTAAACCCTTCCAACACCCATTTGTGATATTGTCGCTGGCTGTGAGATTTTCTTCCTACTCTATAGCTTGGAGCAAAACTCATTTGTTATATTAAATTGAAAGCAGTAACATTATCTCTCAGACAAAAATTCATCTTGTTTAAGTGGAACGTAGTATAACTGTACATAGCGAAAGAGAAACCAGCAACAATGGTAAAAATACACTGTGGATATTACTTATGATATTTTCTTCCAACTCTATAACTTGGAGCAAAATTCATTTATAATGTAATAATATTATGTCTCAGACACAACTTCATCTTGTTTAAGTGAAACCGCAGCCTAAATATAAATAGACAATGAAAAATCAGCATCAGTTTGCAAAAGGAAAGCTGCACTCTGAATCAAAATATGTCAAACTCAGACAAACAAATCAAAGGATATTAATGTCCTTATTTTGCACCAGTTTATCATGTATTTCACAATATTATGCTTTCTGGAAACGTAATTACCCAGGGCTGTGAAAATGAAATGTATACTCAAGTTTTGAGATGCCTGATTATATAAAATACACACCTAAGTCTACCTAATACTTTGAAAATCTCTCTCTTATCTCCTTTGATAAACCCTAAACCTTTAATAGTATTCTAAATTTAACAATTGTGAATACCTATGTGTGTAAGAGTGAAGTGCTTGGTGTAAAAAAAAATCCCATATTTCGATATACGAGGGTGGTCTGAAACGTTTCCAATCTCAACATGAAATTTGCATCACTCGTAAATAAAAGCTAGTGAATTCTGTTGTTCATCTGTTGACAGTTACTCACCAAAGTTTCAGTCATTTTGGACGCTCAGTTGTTATGTAACAGTCGTTTGAGTGAGTTGATGTGAGTGTTTTTATGAAAATGGACATAATCGAGTATCGAGCTGTCATTAAATATTTGTTTTTGAAAGGCAATACGCCCACGCAAGTCAAAGATGATTTGCACTCTGTGTATGTGGACACTGCGTCATCATTTACCCCAGTGAAATTTTGGGCAGCTGAATTTAAACGTGGCTGTAAGAGCTTGGCAGACGATGAACGTTTGGGATGTCCAAAAACTGCAATTACCGACGAAAACATCGCCAAAGTTCACCAAAAGGAGCTATACGACAACTGAATTTAAGTGAGAGAGATAGCAGAGGTTATGAACATGAAAAAAGAACGTGTTTTGTCACATATTAAATCAATATTTAGACATGAGAAAGCTGTCCGCGCGTTAGGTCTCGCGTTTGCTCACGTTAGAGCACAAACGTGATCGAATGAACATTTCCAAAACTCTGTTGGTACAGTTTAGACGCAATAAATCGGTGTTTTGGAGCCGATTAATTACTGTAGATGAAACTTGGATACAAAAATACATTCCTAACTCTGGACTGCAAAGGGGAAATTAGCTTAAAAAAAACACCCTGTTTTTATGGCTGGGAAAGTGATGGCGAAAGTTTTTTGGCATAGTCATAGAGTTATTTTAACCAATTATCTTCAAAAAGGAAAAACCATTACAGGATCATACTACGCATCATTAGTTGACAAGCTGAAAGCAGAACTTGCAGAAAAACGGCCACATTTGCAGAAAAATAAAATCCAGTTTTACCGTCTCACACCTCAGAGTTTGCAATGGCGTAAATCCACGAATTACGGCTTGAAATGTCTGATCATCCGCCTTACGCTTCAGATCTAGCCCAAAGCGATTTTTTTTTTTTTGATCCCTCATCTGAAAATTGCGCTCGGAGGACAGGGATTTTTGTCATATGTGGAGGCAATCACCTTCGTAACAAATTGTTCTGCAGAGAAAAACGCCGAGTATTATTTGGACGAGTTACAGAGATGGGAGTATCACTGGGAGAAATGAGTAGAGTTACAAGGAGGCTATGTCGAAAGATAAAAGAGAATTCTGAAAAAATTTCTTGTATCTTTATTAGGTCGAAATCTTTTCTACTACACGGTAGATAATATGAAAAGTATCGTACTTCAAGCAAAAATTTATTTATACTTTATTCAATCTATTGTTGTTCTGTTTTTTAACTAAATCATATAGAACGATGAATTAAATGCATGAGATGATGCTGATATGAGTTCAGGGTACTTAGAGCTTAGGACCCCCATATTTCAGGATAGGGATAGAAAACCTTATCCAGATAAGTCACTATGACCGATTCGAACCTGGTGCACTTTACACGTGAGGTAGATACGCTACCCCCACACCACAGAAGTGCCCAAATGGCGGTTGAAATTCTGTTTTAATATCGGTAAAAATGATTTGAGACTCTCTCTTGAGTGTGGAAGTTAGCATAGAAGCTTATATATCCACGTCCCGGGTTAGATTTCTGGAACAGAGGTTTGTATCCTCAGCCAAGATTATTCTCCAATCTCTACACTCTGGAAGAATAAGTGAGAAACTAAATGTGTGTGCGTATGTGTGTGTGTGTGTGTGTGTGTGTGTGTGTGTGTGTGTGTGTGTGTGTGTGTGTGTGTCTTTGAGTGCTGATCACATTTCCTCCCCGTATCGGTTGGTTGTTCGCCCACCTCTGTCTTGCGTATGTGGGCGTGAGGCTGACAGTCGGGTTGGCAGTCTCAGGTCTACTTAGGGCAGTTATGCCATGGGTTGCGTTACCTATGCCTTTGTGTGAGTGAACGAGTGAAATTAATGCCGATGCACAATTGCTCGAAAGAAAATTTCATCCAAATGATCATATAAATGGAACAAAGGCGGGGTTAGCATAGGCCTTTGTGAAAGTCCATTCCCTTCCTTCTTGCTGCTCATACGCCCTCGCAGGCCTTTCAAATCTTGAGAGTTTTACAAATCGATGAACATTTTATTCAGACTTAACTTCGCTGCGCTTCGATACCGTTAAAACTTAAAATTCCAGCTTTAAAATTTCATTCATATTAGTATGGTTAGCCAACTGTAGTGTCTTATTCACATCGTACATTGGGCTCAAATAAATTACAAAGGAGGACAATAATATTATGGAAAGTTCTCTGTTTGCAGTAAAATAATACGATATATTACATTTTGAATAAAATAAATGTTATTTTTACAATTATTTAGTGTGCAACACAGGGGCTAAAATAATTGTATTGTAAATATTGAATGTCGTTCATAACCTGCTCTGAGTGACACCAAGCGCGTGCATTTGACAAAAAAAAAAAAAAAAAAAAAAAAAAAAAAAAAAAGCAGCGTTCAAAATTATTGGTTTTAAACAAGTCTTTTAGGAAGCTTGTTGCGGCACGAGTAGTTGCTACCCCACTTATCATTCCCTGACCTTAGTCAATCTTCCCTGTATGTATTCATGCTCCTATTTTGAGGCTACCATCTATAAATGGAAGTTTGAAACTTACCAGTTCAAATGTAGATGGCAGAAGTATACAATCTGTCAATTTTGTTTTAATAAGCATATTCCAATATAAATGCCAGAAATGATGAAAGCATAGCATTTCAATAATTTCATTTACTAAACCATTGCTCTCTTGTTCTGGATACGCAAAAACAACAGCTGGTTGCAAGTTAATGCCTATGTTATGAAAAATAAGTTAGACGTATTTATAGTCATTTTACACTTCAGCACTTTCCAGGTCTGGCTTATTATTGTGAATTTTTGGAGAGGGTCAGGCTCCGCTGGGCATTGTCCCCCATAATATTAACAACCGCAGAACACTAGTCCGCCGCCGTGGTGTAGTGAGTTAAGACACCATGCTTTGGTTCCCTGCCACGGAAGGTGCCCTGGTTCGATCCCACCCCTGGAGGTGCGGATGTTAAGCTCAGGGTACCCTCTCAGCACCGTGAACAGATTGGGGAACTTGCGATAAATGTTCACGTAGCCGAGAGCTACAACATTCCTACTGGCGATGCACAAAGATAATTAAGTGATTTTCGATAGCTGTGACCGCATTTTTAAGATTTCTCTATTTTATTTAAGTTCACGTACTCACATTTTGCGAGAATCGTGATATTTTTTGTAAAGTAGTCTGCAGAGGAAGGATTTTCTCTAAAGTTCTCGTGTCGAATCTTTGGAAGACTTTGAGTGAGCCTCTTAAAACGATTTGTCCTGCACTCTGATCGAATACCAAAGTTTGTTTGTTTGTTCTGTACACAGTTACGTTGGTACGTTTTGGATTTAGGGGACATCACTATACAAAATTATTGTGAAATTCAGGACTGAAGATTATAGATTAGGAATTGTAATATCGATAATGAAGGGGGAAACAAATACTTTCATGTTTTATAATTACATTGCATTTTGTTTAAAATCATTTCTATTTTCACTAATATCTCCAAACAATTAAGTTCTATATTACGAATGACGTCCGAGAGGTAGCATTTCGACCTACTAGCAATATTTGGGTCTGTGCTCTAGACGGGGCGAGTCAGCTCTGGAGAGGCGTGATGAGGTGAGAGGACACTAAGGGTGCTGGAACCGAAGCATGGTCCCAAACAGCTGCAGATTTAAACTACATTGTGGTAGTACGTGTAACTGGTTCCTCTATCCCCCATCTTTCGGGCCTACACATCCCACAGAGACCCAAATTACCCAAGAATAGTATTAAAGTCTAAATCCTGTACAGGGGAGGATAATTACACTAAGAATGTACAAAACTTAAATACTGAAGAAACCACATAATGATATTCATGGTGTGTAATATGGGATTCATGTTGTTTTAAATCTCAACTAAATGACAATTACAAAATTGCTGTAATTTAGAAATTCTATTTTTCAGTAATATAAACTTCAAATGCTTACTTTGCATTAACTGTTATATACGACTCAAATATTTTAAATTTAAAACTACAAACAAAAAACCAGCTAATATACACATCAAGTCCTAAAATAACTTTTTTTATGAATATTTAGAACATGTTGGTCAAAAGAGCTCTCAAAGTTTTTATTAATTTTTCCACCGATATTGAAATGAAACTTCAAACGGTAAGAATATTTTATGGTATGCCAAATAAATTGCTCTACAGATGACAAAGAAAGCTTTGTACTACATTAAAAATGCTCTTGGAGGTCATCACTGCACACAACCAAAACAAGAAACATACCCATTGTCCACTAGCTCTGCACTTTCGATTTCTGTCATCGTATTCCTGGTAGCTTGAGATAACAACCGCTGAAAAAAGGCAGAGAATTCTCCTTATTCCAACAATAATTAAATAACAAGGCTAATGACAGTAATGCTGGGTAATTGCTTTTGAATATAAAACATTCTTGACACATTATAAAGTGCTACATTAATTTAAAAAATAAAATTATAAATGAATATGTTATGAAGGTAAAATTCAGGTTATGTCATGACACTTTAACATTAAAAACTATTGGACATCAATTTAGCTACATGCTAACATCTTACTTACGAACAGGTAGAGACAATCCTTTTTCGCGTTATTTCTTTTATAATTTCATGAGTTAATATTAATTATCGTGTTTTTTCGCATTACATGGTTGGTAATATCTCTTTAATTCTCCTATGTTTATTTGTTGTTTTTATTAAAATTATTAAATATGGATATAAGCTATTCGATATGGTATTGGAAGATCAATG
This sequence comes from Mantis religiosa, assembly GCA_030765055.1. Lineage (NCBI taxonomy): Eukaryota > Metazoa > Arthropoda > Insecta > Mantodea > Mantidae > Mantis > Mantis religiosa. The sequence goes on from CM060948.1 coordinate 244,774,469, forward strand.
AGTTCTATAAGTTAGAATAAGTATAACATAGTATTTTAATTGTAGTTGTTATTTGTTCCATGGTGGTATTACGCCTTGTCTACTTATTTAGTACGTGAAAGATAACATAGCACATTCTTTCATCAATCACCTCCGATCATTAACAATTAAATTATACTTGTAGAAAAATTTCTCTGCTTCAACTGATGAACAAGGAATCCAAGTAGGTTATAATATTGCTTTTTCAAACTCTAAATGCATTAATTTCATGGCAGGCAATGATTGCATAATATCAAGTCACTTACTATCATTCTCATTAAACTGATCTATAATAAACTCCTTTAAAGCTAAATAATCTACAATAATGTCACATTCTTGAAGCAGTTGCTGCGCATTATGTCTAACGTCTGAAATATTTGAAGTGGTAACTTGCACAACTTTACATGGATGAAATAAATCATTCATCAGCAAAAATAATCTATAGTCATTGTTTAGCAAAGTATGTTTTGTAATTTTCTGTAAAACAATGCAACCTATATATCTTAGAAACTATCTGACAGCATTTTGAAGTAACTCATAAAATTCTTGAATTATCTTTTCAACTCCCCAGGGTGACCACAAGCTATGACTTCCATCCAACTCTTCAGTTCATTTATCTTCGAAACCAGCAGATGTGAGTACGGCTGTTGCTGACTTCCACCTGCAACACTACATCCCGAATAAACTCACAATTTTCCAAAACGAATGCTACCTCTAATTTTACTAAGTTAGAAAAGCATACATCTCCCAATTTCTTTTAATTAACGTTCTACGGCCGAAGGCTTTTTGATAACTTATCAGTAAAATAATCAGTATGTATGTATATGTATGTGTACATATTCAGCATTTGTGAACCAAGTTCTCCATATAGATAACACAGGCTTAGGATATAAAGGAATCGCCTTATCTAAACTATTTTCTTCTAAATATGAACGATACTCGTTTCTGATTTTCCTAGATGTGTGGAAATATTTCTTCATCATTGAGACAATGGTATTAAGTTCTCACAAGTTCCTTCGCAAGGCTACATCAAACAAACTAAATTTATGAGCCCAGAAAGTAATGCAGTCGTTGACAACATTTGTACATATATGCAGCAGAATCAGTGACATATTTCACAAACTCTGTTTCAATTTCAAATGCATGCAAAGTACTCAGTATTGCTAGAGAGTATGTCTGGCTGTTTGCGGAATCTAAACACACGCAGTCTAACAAGAAAATCTGTTAAAATACTGAGACCTGAATTCCGACTAATATTGCGAGCACAAAGCAGCCTGCTGATTCAGTTTCATCACATATTAATGGTAAATCTCGTTCAATATATGATTGACTGAATTGTTCAAAGATTGTGCAATATATGCTTGGATTTCATTACTCAACGAGGGACATACTAGTTGGTTTGCTAAGGAAAGTCGCCCGACCATAGTAATAAAGCAAACATAAAAAAGAAATTTAAAATTGAGTCTTAACAGTCCGACACAATCAAACGTCTATAAACGACCCCACCATCGCACCTACATAGGCGCATTATTGGTATAATAGTATTTCGTCTTAACTGGGATGTATTTTTGAAGCCACTACCGTACTGCAGTATTTTCCACTGGAATGTTTCAGTAGCATTGCTGTAAAGTCCATTACAAATTCAGTTTTTTTTCCAGTATTACCCTCCCTTTGTCTTTCTATTGAAACGTTTATAGATGCCTGGCGTTTCGCAGCTATTGTCTTTAATTTAGTTTTCAAAAGTTCCTTAGTTTTAAGACAATGTTTTGATTGATTGTCTTTTTTCCATCCTATTCGAACATCACAAAATTTGCACACCAAAATGTTGCTTTCCGACACATATATATACCCTTATTATCAAACTCTTTTGCTGTGCTATGCTGTCCAACCCATCTTTGCAACTAAATACACGCTCTTAGGAATCCTTATTTAAAAGTAAATAACGAAATACCTGGACGGAAGGGGGTGGGGCAGGAGGATCGGTTTCGAAGCTGTCCTTCCATTAAAGGTGGATGTTGGCATATACAACCCAGAGCAACGCAGCAGTAAACTGTCCTTAACCTATACTTTACTATTTGTGTAACAATTTTATTTGATTATGAACCGTAATGTTTAATAGGTAACAGGAATAAATTTAAGATAAAATGAAAACTAAATTTCAAACTTATGATCGCTGGAATTTCGCAAAGCAAGAAGATGTCGCTTCATTTTGTTCTTATCGCGAAAATTCATTAAAATAGTACAATTGATTTATTGACCAGATTCATATAATTCCGAAAGTTATTGTCAAATCGCTTTAATGCGTCTATCGCTCTTTTGGTTTATGCGAAAAATCGAGCGCTTTAGTTATGACAAATGAAGCTACGTAACCTAGCTATTTTTACTTTCTCTACTACGCTCGTACAGTAATTAGGGGATTCGGATTGGATTGGTATTTCCTACGGGAGGGGATTTCGCACTGCGACCAGTCTTGATATATTGTGTCTATGTCCCAAGTGGCCTGAAAAGAAGAATGAGATGAGAGATGACTGGGGGTGGTCGAACAAGCAGTCACGACAGCGCAGAGGGCAGACCTTCTGCAACTTCCTAGATGGAAACTCCCCGGCAGGCCAGTACAACACGCATCCCACCCACCGTGGTCCTGAAATGGACCACCAGGCCGGCCGGGACACCGACCTACCGGAGGAGAAAGTTTTACTTAGAGCATATCATCTTGTCAAGCAGCACCGAAATACCCGCCGACATTTCTACCCTAAAGAGAGCACCAGATGATGTAAAATGATAATGGAGATGAAATGAAATGAATTAAATTACACACACACACACACACACACACACACACACACACACACACACACACACACACACACACACACACACACACACACACACACACACCTTTAGGTTGGCGGTAATCCCAATAATGGCATAGAGTTTGAAGAATTTAAAGACCTCTTACTGAATTAATTCATAAAATTTTATAGGCATTTACGAGCAAATAACATATAACTATAAATATTTTCACTTACAGAGTACTTTGTCTGGGTGGGGGAAGTTGGGAAAGTTCTCTGGTTCCATCGACGAAACTAGTTGAACGTAAATACAAATGTATCTATATCACTTAATCAGTTTTAGGTTATGCTGTTCTCTCTCTCCCTCTCTCTCCCTCTCTCACACACACCTTTAGTTTGGTGATAGTCCCAATAATGAAATAATGTTGGAAGACTATTTTTACCCAATCGGCAAACTCTACGGTACCGATCAATAAATGCAGGGGAAGGCCGGTGGAGGGGGGCGTGTGGCATCGGGACCGCTTGTAGAGGCGAGACAGAGTGGAGGGAGGGGAAACCACAGGGGTGGCTGAATCTTCGTTTCCCCTCTCCTCCTGCCGCCTGAAAGAGCGCGAAACATCGAGAATGTTTTCCCCCTCCATGAAAAAAGGAATTCTCGAGAAACTTTTAGCCACCGATCAATACAGGAGAGGCGACGGTCAGTTGAGTTGAGTCAGTCGTGGCGAGCAGTGTGAGGAGCGCCCAGTGTACGTGGACAGACGAACTGGTGAAATTATAATTGTGTACATTACGAAATTCTATGTAATCGGCAAGTGTGACATTGTAATAAGGTGGAAATAAAGAACATTTTTGAGTGGTGTAAGTGGAATTTTTATTTCACGAACCCACAAAGTCACACTATAGACTTTTCTTCTAGCTATATTCTCCATTACTTGTGAGTAAGAACACAAGTTATATAAAATTGTGTAAGTTATCAGAAAGTTATCAGTAAGAAGAAATCAGAGGTTTAGCATAACAGCGATCTAAACCCTTCCAACACCCATTTGTGATATTGACGCTGGCTGTGAGATTTTCTTCCTACTCTATAGGTTGAAGCAAAACTCATTTATTATATTGAATTGAAAGCAATAACATTATATCTCAGAGAAGAAGTCGTCTTGTTTAAGTGCAAGATAGTCTACTGTAAACAGCCAATGAGACCAGCAGCAATAGACAGAAGTACTCTCTGGATATTAACCGTGAGATTTTCTTCCTACTCTATAGCTTGGAGCAAAACTCATTTGTTATATTAAATTGAAAGCAATAACATTATGTCTCAGACAAAAAGTCATCTTTCTTAACTGCATTCTCTGTCTAAATATAAATAGCCAATGAAAAATCAGCATCAAAGTGCAAAAGAGAAAAATAAGTGCACTCTGATTGAATCAAATTGTGTCAAATCAGACCAACAAATGCAAGGATATTAATGTCCTCATTTTTCATCAGTTTAGCATGTATTTTGCAGTATTATGCTTTCTGAAAACGTAATTGCTGTTAAAATAAAATGTATACTGAAGTTTTGATTATATAAAATGCACACAAATTAACTAAGTCTACGTCATACATCCAGAACTCTGAATGAATAACATATCTTTCATTACTTTTGATATATCCTAACTATTTAATAGTAGTCTAAATTTAACAGTCGTAACTACCTATGTGTGTGAAAGTGAAGTGGTTGGTGTAAAATAATTTGCCATATTTTAATATATCTACCTGATCAGTTTATATCAATCAAACATCTTTTAATTCCCGCCTCTGTACCGTAAATGGTACCTTGTCTGCCTCACGTTCAAGAGGTCCCGAGTTCGAAACTGGATTACCTGGATTAGGCTTTTTCTGGTGTTTTCCCTTATCCTGAAAGACGAATGTCGGTAACTCTAAACTCCACGGACCCTCGGCTCATTTGAGCATCATTTCATCCATTTCATTCAACGTCCGGTATGACTTAACGTTGAACGCAAATTAAAAAAGAACATGCTTAATTCCTTCTTAATATATCTTGTCATCCAAAAGTAGTCATTTAACATGACCAAAGCTTTTAAGAATCTGTATGGATAAGATATGATTCAATTTAGGTGATAGGGCACATATTTATTGCAAGGATCTTTTTGTGAGACACATTTACAGCACACTTAACAAAAGCTGTTATATCTCAAAAATAGTTTAGCACTTAGTTGTTCAATAAAGTGCAAAACTATCATGATTCATATAATAATTTTCTTATTGAAAACAATCACATGTGTTATACCACTGTTGCATTCACTCACCTAGTTGCAAAAAGATCTACGCCTACATACATTTTACTCACCTTATTTTCAATTAAGAAATTTAAAGCAATTTTCGAGAAAATAAAACGTAATGAAAACATGTTTATTGACAATGTAGTTTGGGAGGGGGATTTTGTTTATTTTTAAAATCTCTCCGTTTTATTTCTTGAAGTAGCTGAACTTGAATACGAAGCTTAGTATTTGTCGGTTTTTTTTATGCTGCTCACAATTACTCATAAAATCTCTTACATTTTGTTTTTTTACTCGAGGAGCTTCAAAACGTGCATTTCCCTTGATCCCTCTATTCTAAAGGGTATTTCAACAAGAGTGTCCTATCTTTAACATGTGATAGCTGCTGTTATTATTGATTAATAGCAGTCATTTTTTTCATGTAGTTACACATGTTATGGACAAATAGCCATGGAACGTTACAGCATTCAGCAACGCGTAGAAAATGTGAAAGTTTATTGTCAAAATGGATCATCTGTTCTCCAAACTTCCGTGTACTGCGTGACAGCGGTTTCTTATAAGGGACTGCTTTTGGCCTCAGTTAGATGGTATGGATCTCAGAAACACCTGGTTCCAGCAAGATGGTGCCACATGACCTACTGCTCTCGATCCTTTGAAGGAGAGGTTCAGAGGTTTCATCATTTCCTGTGGTGATGTTAACTGACCCGCGAGATCATGTGATTTACCACGTGGAATTACTTCTTGTGGAGTTATCTTAAATCTCGAGTTTAGACCAACAAGCCAGAAAGAACAAATTATATTATGAATAACATCACGTGTAATTTACGTGTAACATCATTTTGCAATTTACGTCATCCAACGTTATGTCATATCAGACGATGAATGGAATGGGTGAAATGATGCTCAAATGACTCCAGGGTCCATAGAGCTTAGAGTTGTCCGACATTCGTCTTTCAGGGTAAGGGAAACCCCGAAAAAATCTTATCCAGGTAACTCATCCTGATCGAGATTCGAAATCGGGACCTCTTGAACGTGAAGCAGACACGCTACCACCACGCTACCGAGGCGGGCTCTTCTGTCATTGAAAATTGGCCAACCTTATACGCGCAACCTAACAAATTCGCGGCGGTCACTTAGCACATGTTCTCTTCCACAAGTAATGATAATAATTATGTTCCAAAATAAAAAATAAATAAACCCCTAACATTTATAGAATTCGTTTTATTTATGTACAAAGATAGGACACTTGTTGAAAGGCCCTTTACCTTTGCCCCAATTGGTGCATCCCTGGGAGGAAGGATGTGGTGAGAGGAGACAGAGGGTGGCCGACCCAAAGAGCCACGACAGTGCAGAGGACAGCGTCCCTACCTTTTACCAGTCGGCAATTCCTCGGCAGTCCAGTACAACCGGCATCGCACCCACCCGAGACAATTCAATTCATGCCAGAGGATCTACTCCTATTAGTCCTGTACCCGTAGGACCAAGAACTCGGGCCTCCTTCTACCAGGGAGTTGCCGAGCTGTCCCGAAAGGGCGCCCGGCCCCTCCGAGGCTCCTTCCATAGGGCAAGACCTAGAGACTAGGTGTGGACTTGCTGTGGACTCAAGAGGGGATGGAAGTGGATACGTCACTTACGCGCGTCAACCCCGCAGTGAAGACTACCGAAACGCTCGGTGGGGCCACCTGGAGATCTAGCACACCTTCTACTAGCTCTGCAGGGGACTTGTTAGGCAACCCTCTACCCCCTCCGGGCGGCCGTAGCCTGGCCGGATGTACCCAATTCCCCGTGGGTGTCGGGAACACACTGCCCCCTCGAGTCCAACCCAATCCGAACAACTCCCCGACGGGAGGGGCTCGGCAGTTCGGCCCGAGGTTCCTCTGGTATCGTCAGAGGTACCACGAGTGCTAAGGGTCCGCAGCGCCCGCACCTCGGCAGCTGAAGGCGACGGATCCCCTCCCCTACGGCAACCTACCCGAGACAGTCCACTAGGCCAGCTGGCAGATCGGAGACTGCCCTACAGGAGGAGCAAGTGTTTACCAGGCACATATCATCCTTCCATGCAGCGTCGAGACACCCGCTGATACTTCTACCCTGAAAGAGACTATCAGATGATAGATAATGTGAAATGATACTGGAGATGAAATGGAGGGACAGGAAATTCGGGGGTTGTATTTAACCTACCCAGAATAAAAGAATATTAGTCACAGTAATGATATGTTGGATTGCATTGGATTGTTCTGAGGGGATTCGGCACCTCGGCCAGAGTGGTCTTTTGTACCTATGCTCCCAAGGGAGGCACCCACGGGAGGGAGAGTGAGGTGAGAGGAGACAGAGGGCGGCGACCCCAAGGAGTCACCACAGTACAGAGTGCCGGGTACCTACACTTTACTAGATAGAAGCTCCCTGGTTGTCCAGGACAATAGTCATCCCACCTACCACGACTCTGAAACAGTCAGGAGGCTAGTTTGGAGACCGGAGGACGCCTCCCTCCCCCCCCCCCAAAGGAAAAGGAAGATTCCAGGCAAACTTGCACAACCGGTATCCCGCTAGCTGGGTTCCTAAATCGGCCCACCAGGCCGGCTTGGAGACCGGCGTCCTTCCTCCCGGAGGAGAAAGTGTTCACTCAGAGCATATCATCCCGCCATGCAGCGCCGAGACACACACCGAAACTTCTACCCTGAAAGAGACGACCAGATGGAGGTGAAATGGAGGGACAGAAAATTCAGAGGATGTAATTAACCTACGCAGCATTCGCCTGGCGACCCGGGAAAAAACCCGAAAAAACTAATGGGTCTGGTAGGTTGGCGACGGGAATCGAACCCGTGCCTTCCATATGCGGGCCACAGACGAAACCACCTAAGCCATCCCACTCAGTTAATGACATGTTACTAACATAGAGGCACAAGAAACCTTAACCAGTTGTCAAGTTATATTTCGTAATAAAATTAAACTGGCATATTAGAGTCTCTACTAAATACACGTTTTTAGGACCCTAAATCCTATAAACGAGCGTTTTTAGTAAAAGGGTTGGACAAGAGCAAGCTCACGTGAATATGTGAACAATGGAAAAATCGGAAATTGGAATAATTACTTTGTATAAAGTTCGGTATATTCCAGGAATACGAAACAAGGAATTTCAAGAATATATCCCACCTAAAACTGACCTTTACGTGAAACATTTTTCTAAAATTTTGATTTGCTCTTGAAGTGACTCTACTAAAAGTAGAGTCACTTATAGTCACTCAATGTTATATTGAATTTTCTGGAAATAGCCTCTGAAGTCCTTTTCATTCTGGACGACTGGCAACGCTGCTAAACCGTAAAGAGGTGGACAAAATCTTACTGCATAAAAATGTATAGTTCGTTAAAATAGAAACTTTTTTTAGGCAACCACTTCTCAAATATTCTTTGATATTTGTTTAATAATTCCCGACACTTATACATTTCTCAAAATGAGTAGTCGTTATTAATCTTTTTATCTCTCCGCCATGCAAAGAGAACCGAATTTTAAAGCCATCACGTAGCGACTAGCTCTTAAAATATTTTACTATCGCTTAAAACGTACTGTATGTTTATACTGTATAAAACATAACAGCTGCATATGTTTACTTCGATTAACGTGAACTAGGGGAAAAAGTTTTGTAAGCATAGCTTGTACAACAGTAGAGACCGTAGCTCAGTCGGTAGAGCACCTGTCTGCCGTGCGAGGGGTCTCGGGTACGATTCTCGGCTGGAGGTGGGGAGTTTTCTCCAACCAAGATGATTCCCGATGTTCACCAGAGTCTGGAAGTGTGAATAACAGTGCAAATTTTTCCATAATCTAATGATTAAAAATCTAAAGTACTGCAACTCAGCGTTCACTATATAACACCATCGCCAAAAGGCAATAAGTATGTTCCAAAAGGAGAACGGCTGCCGATATGACCATTGCAGTCAGACGCTACCCGACCGTTAAATGGAACAAAAAAAAAAAAAAGGAGTAGAGAAAGTCATGTGAGTACACCATATCAAAATTCTCACATCCCCTCTCACCTGTTTCCAACGCAATCAACATAATGCAAGTAATTCAACGTTAAAATTCGACAGAGTAGGTAAACATTTTCTAATTGTAGATCCATAACTATTACCAGCTTCTCCAGCGTGTCTGCCTCACGTTCAGCAACTCCCGAGTTCGAATCTCGGTCAGGATGAGCTATCTGGATAAAGATTTTTCCGAGATTTTCCCTTATCCTGAAAGATGAATGTGGCAACCCTAAGCTCTCTGGATCCTGAATATCATTTCACCCGTTTCATTCATCGTCCTATTTGACTTAACATTGGAGGGCGTAAATCTTTTTTCAAAAAAGCTTGTCTAATCATACTGAGGCTCCAGTCCTTTATTAATTGCACACATTAACGTTCTTTGTTAAATCAAACTGTGATACTTATTAAAGTTAAATAAGTTAAATCAAGCTTATTTACTTGTAATATTGATAGTTCAAAGATTTCGTAGCATAAATTTCTTCATCTTCATATTAGGTATCGCGGTGTTCCCCTATCCTGGATATTCTCTTGTAATCAGAGATACTTCGCTCCTGGTCTTGCGTGAGTCCTGTGGGGATGTAAGTCCTTCATACTAGGAGGGTAAAAAGGAAATAAAGAAGATTATTAATGTTATAAATAAATGCTAATAGTTAATAGTAATAAAGTATGTATTTATTATTCTAATAAATAATTTCGATATATTTAACATCAGTACACAAGTTAAGAATTCATTACCTTAGCTAAGAGTAGCTAAGGTAATTTAATATTCTAATGAACTCTGTCAGAAAGCCCGTTAGCTCCAGGAAGCAGAAGTCCGAGATGCTTGCAAATATGCAAGAAATCAGAATCGCAAACGAATTCTTAGAGTTTATCAAGTGACAGAGTAAAAATAAGGCTTCAGAGGTGAATAATAAATTCTTATTTGGTGGGGTGGTCATGAAGTAATCTGGGCTTATATTTATTAAAGGGCTTGTGAAGACTCTAATGGTGAAAATAGATCTAATATTCCGTCGTGCCGTTAATTGTGAATGTTCATATTACATTATGCTACCGTTCTTGTTCTGGGTTCTCGGTTATTGTATTATGCATATCCTTTCCTTCCCGACTTAGTGGAACATCCTTTGAGTTGTTATAGTTCACAAATAAGGTAAGTTAAGCTACTAACTTAACGGATAATGCTCGTCTGGCTATGTAAATAAGCTCAAAGTACTGGTTTTGATTTTAACAAAGCAAAGTTATGACTTAGTCTTAAACACCACAATGTCGTACTTTTTCTTTAGTTTGCATATGTGGGGCTATAGCTCCTCTCAATCCCTCTCAATTAATTGAAATGTAGGATTTTACACAAAAATACTTCATTTCTATACTTTTAGTTATAGCTTTCTTAATATGTCCTACCTACATCCTAACAACCCGCCTCGGTGGCGTAGATGGCAGCCTGTCTGCCTCACGTTCAAGAATTCCCGAGTTCGAATCTCGGTCAGGATGAGTTACCTGGATAACGTTTTTTCCATGGTTTTCATTTATCCTGAAATACAAATATCGTGAAACTCTAAACTCTATGGACCCTGGACTCAATTAAGCATCATTTCATTCTTCGTCCGATATGGAGGACGTACATTAAAAAAGTACACTCTAATATGATAAATATGTGTGGCGAAATTAAATAAACTTGAACAATTTAGATACTTTTTTTTTACTTAAAATTAAAAGTTTCTTTGTGCCACTTTTAAAAAAACTCTGCTTTGTACTCACATATCTTTATCTATCCCTGCAAAATCCTTACAATGCCTCATTTTCTACCTACCTTATACCAATACAGGTGAACATTTTATTGCTAATTTTCGTGTAGGTGCAAGGGGAATATGGGAGTACAATAGAGCTAAAGCGATACTCAAATGTTTTAAAGCTGGTTGCTATGTGATAACTTTTCAATTGTATTCTCTTTGCATGACCAAAATATAAAAAGATGAATAACGATTTTCCATTTGGGGAAAAGTATTAATAGAGTCAAGCAGGTATATTTCAGAAGTGGTTGACTTTATAATTAAATAAATAAATTAAATATAAATAAATAATAAGTGAATAAATAAATATATTTATCATAAATTGCGTGCTTTAGTGACATCTGCACCTTTTGTGTAGTAAGATTATACCTTACAGCTTACTATTTAAGTAACTCAGAATAGACTTCAGAGCCATTCTCAGAAAATTCAAGGTGTACATTTCATTTGTCATAAAAATGCCTCAACCCTATAGTATTTTAATCAAAACCAGTAGAGCCATTTTGAAAAAATCAACATTTTTCGGAAAATTTTGCATGTAAATCATAGTATAGGTTGGAGAATTTCCTCAAAAATCATCGTATGACAGCCTTCGAAGGTGCTGCGTTTGGTATTTCAATTTAATCAACTTTTGGTTTTGGAGTTATTCCGTTCACGGTCACACACAGATATTTGTTCACCATTCTTTTTTTTTTCTGATTAAGGGTCTCGAATCAAATATTTCTTTTGAATTTTGTTATCAAACTTTTGGGTGGAATACAGTACTTATGCTTACTCTACATAGCAGAGAAAGTAATAACCTTTAAGATACGATTAGTGGAATATTTCTTCACTATGTATATAGTTATAATGTAATAATTCCTTGTCTGATATTTTTTTTCTGTGGCACCTTGTTTTATTTTACGTGCTGTTTGAGAAATAGTATTATAGAATTGACATTTCTTTTCAACTTATACAACAATTAATCAGAATTTCGTTGCATGGAATTAAAGTTGATAGATTAACCACAGAAAGGCCCAAGGTTTCATTACAATGTTTGTGAAATGTGGGTATACGGCTTACATTTTAACAAGGTGCAAAGTTTAGACACCAAATGCATATTCTTCCTAAGAAATGTTACACATGTTCATATGAATACTGAGAGTGAACATTGGTTTTGTTCAGAAAATGATGTCAATACAAGATGGTACATATTATGGTCATTTGTTTTCTATAGCAAGAAATTACTGCTAAAATTAAAATTAGAAAGTGGGTGAGGAAACTTGGAGATTTCATTAAGTTTTACTTACTTTCTGGTACAATTTTAAAATAAATTTCGGGAGCATGTTATAGACATATAAAGTATAAGAAGATTGATCATTTTAATTAGCATTTCCCCTTGTAAGAGTAACTGGAATGATTATGATGTACAACTCGAAACTGGGATTGAAAATCAATATTGCTGAACCACAAGTTGACGTCAAGCCTTTAGGGACGGAAGACTGCGGCACTAGGATGAGCTTGTAAGATCGATAGCATATGGCAATCTGAAGGTGCCCAACTGACTTCTTAATGCTGGCAAAGGTTTTCCCTCCAAATGAAGATGGCGGGTTGAATGGTGGGCGTGTCAATGAATGGGGGTATGGGCGTGTCCATACAGGGGTGGGCTCGCTCTGTGCTATATGGTGGGGAAGGTACCTACTTTACTGGAAATTTGCCTGGATCTGCACGACTGGATCAATATTTGAATTTCAGAGTGAACCTTTTGCCTGACCCCAAAGTTCGTTATTTGCGGGGATCTTTTGCTAAATGATTCTCTTTTCATCTTCCGCTCCATTGCGCTTCTTTAGTTGATTTTTCATTCGCGTTCGTCGCGTCGCAAAAAGTGTCTATTAAAACTTTTAATTGGTTACGACAGTCATCAATCTCATCCCTATTAAATCGTTAACTGCAAGAAGCCAACAACTTCCAACAAAATTGGTTCTCAGTCATTTTAGATCTAATAAAAAATCTATTGAGACTTTTAAGTAGTTTTTCTATTTATCTCATGGAAATCAAGATAAACATTCCCAGAAATGCCTTCATTACACATTCCCTTGTATGTATTGGAGGAATTCCGTAAGTCTGAAGCGATAGTTAAATGTTCAAAAGCGGATCACAAGAAACTTCCTGACTCAGGACCTGACTGCTAGTATATATAGCGTGGGAGTCATTGCAAAGAGAACAAGTGTGTAGTAAATAGAATACCAAGAAAAAATACACACATTTGTTGTGTCTTTCGTGTTTTTAATTATGTTGGGATTTAAAATTTCATACTTTTTGCACGAAATAACAAGAACAAAGAATAATGACAGAGCAACAGTCTCTAAGTACTCAATAAAATGTACCTATTTCAGTATATTAAAATTTTAAAGTAAATACCAATGCTTTTTCCCCTTGTACAAGTCATAGACAACGAAGACTTCACAGAGTATTTGAAGGAAGTTCATACCTAGGTGCATGTTATTATTATGCATCATCATCTTCTTCTTCAAGGATTGGGCCCTGTGACCCGTTCCGTTCTCAAGAGCCTACTGATCCTTCCAGCGTAGAGCTGGGCGTCCCACATCTCTCTTTCCCTTTGGCATGTAATCTAAAACCCTTCTCGGAAGTCGTTCCGCGTCCATTCTTTAAATATAATTTTTTCCATTCATTTTTGTTCTTTATTATTTTACTGTTTAAATTAAAAATCCCAAGCTCTTCTCTTATTTTTTCGTTTCTTACGTGGTCTATTCTTTTATAACGTGCCACACTTCTCAAAAATCTCATCTCTGCCAATTCTGTTTGCGTTGGTTTTTGCCAGTGTCCATATTTCGGAACCGTATGTTAACGTTGGGACTGCCATTATCTTATAAAATTTCGTCTGTGTTTCCTTTCGTGTTTTCCTGTTCTGCGTTCTTATTATAGTTCCACACATTTGATTGAATCTGTTTAATTTCACCTCCATATCCTTGTTGTTATTTGCTACTTCCACTGTGTAGCCTGGATAGTTAAAACTATTAACCTGTTCTATTATTTTATTGTTTATAACTATTTTTGCCCTTATGTTGTTCTTTCCTCTAAAAGCCATTACTTTAGTTTTGTGTTCTAAGATTGAAAGATTATATATTATTATGCAAATATTTAATTTTAACTTTAATTAAGACTTAGAGGAATTTTCGAGCAAATAAGATACACACACAGACACAGACAACCTTTAGGTTGGTGGTAGTACCAATAATGACATACAATTTGAAGACTTTAGACTTTTAGTGAATTTCTTTTAGCCATAACCTCCATTACTTGTGAGTAAGACCTTAGAAATATAAAGTTGTGCAAGTTATCAGAATGAAGTATTCACAGATGAACTCAGGGGCTCAGTTTAACAGAGATCTAAACCCTTCCAACACCCATTTGTGATATTGACGCCGCCTGTGAGATTTTCTTCCCACTCCTTGGCTGGGAGCAAAACTCATTTCTTATATTAAAGTGAAAGTAATAATATTGTCTCTCAGACAAAAAGTCATTTTGTTTGAGTGCAACCGCCGTCTAACTATAAATAGGCAATGAAAAGCTAGCGTCAATGGGCAAATGAGAAATATAAGCACAATCTGATTGAATCAAATTATGTCAGATTCAGACAAACAAATACAAGGATATCAATCTCCTTATTTTTCACCAGTTAATAATACATTTTACAGTAGTATGATTTCTGAAAACGTAATTACCCAGGAATGTGAATTGATGTTTTCCAAACATGATTATGTAAAATACAAATTAACTGAGTCTGTATGATACTTCCAAAAATTGAATAAATAACGTATCTGTTATTACCTCGAATATATCCTAACCATTTAATATTAGTCTAAATTTAACAATTGTAACTACCTATATGTGTAAAATAAATGGGATGGTGTAAAATAACGTCCCTTATTGTATTATACCTGAGTGTTCACTTTGTATGAATCAAACATGCTTAATTCCCTCTTAAAATATCCTCCCATCTAACAATAGTCACGTAAAGGAGGTTAAATCTTTTGAGAGACTGTGTAGATAAAATATGTAAAAAGCACATATTTATTGATTTTCTTGTGGTGAGACAGATTTTCTGTACATTAACAAGAACTGTTATATCTCAAAAATAGTTTAGCACTGATGAGTTCACTGTTGGTTAATAAACTGGAAAACACTCATATTTCACATAAAACTTTTCTTACTGAACAAAATTCAGTTGTATTCAGGTTGGATCAGACCATTGTTGCACTGACTCAGCAGTAGCAAACGTACATTTTACTGGCTATGTAAACACCTTAACTTAATAAAGAAGGTCAAAGCAATTTGTTAGAGAATAAAATATCATGAAACTTTTTCATGTATAGGCTGGTTTGAATGGGGGATTTACTTATTCATTTTTAAAATCTTCTGATTTAATTTCTGGAAGTAGCTGGACTTGAATTCGAAGCTAAGTATTTATCGAATTTATCGGGTTTATGTTATGCTGATCACACCTGCTCATCAGCCCTTTACAAAAATGTATAAACAACAGTAATGCTTCTATCATATGATTTACTCCACTTGGGAACGAATATTCTAATGTCTCTGACTAAAGTTAGAATTGAATCGACTCCTATTGGTTAGAAGCGGAGTAGCAACGAACTCTACTCCAGCCTTCATTCAGTCATTGGCTCCGTTTTCTCAACTGCTTCTTTTCTTTCCATTCAGAATTCTCCTTGGGCCACAATTTATAGCTTCCAGCTTGAAATTTTCAGAGTAACTTCAGGATTAAAAATTGATGTTCACTAGTTAAAAATGTCAAATAGTTCAATCATTAATTATTGTCTCTAACTCATGTTGAAAACGTTGAAAAATTTATATATACAAAGAAGTTTATTTCAAACTAATTAGCGTTAAGAAGTTCCCCAAATAATTTCTTTATATTTGTATACTAAGCTCAAATTATTGGATTTTATTGAACACACTGTGTAGAGAGTTAAAGGTGCAATGTTAGTCAAAGTTTTCATTTTTTTGAATAGGAGCTCATCAAATTAGACCCTGCCAGAAAGGCAACTAAGTCGACAGGCACACTGCTCCGATGTCAGGATGACTTCTTTTTGTTCACAGATTCTATAATAACAGAACCTGTAAGTCGCGATCCTCGTGAACACATGTCACTACTCCAAAGGAGAACCCTGTTGGCCTTTGTTCCCTGTTTCTGATGTGCGCCGCTCCTGCATTGACTCTTTTATAAAACAGTCCGATTCTACTAATAGATCTACTATTCCTTCGTGTTGTTTTTTCATATTCGTTTAGGTTCGTTCTCCTGCAACTTATCTTAGTGGCTCTTAAGTGATCTTCTTCAACTTAGTCTCTGGTCTATATCTCATAGCCGCTCTAACTATATCTATAATTATCATTATGTTTGTATTATCTTGCCAATATACAGCTTCAATTGAACTTTTGGAAGCGATACAGTAATCCATAGGATTCAAGGAGGCATTTCATATTACCTTGTTAAAGAGTGATTACTTTTTAATAAAATGAGTTGATTTCAACGTAGGGCATAGTTCCTTAAAATGTTGCGTGGTTTATGTCCCGAGTAGGTATTTACTAAATCATGGAAGCATTTTGAAGAAAACGCTAGATTTTTCCCCGTACATTGTCTTAAATGAAATTAAATCAAATAAAACATTTACCTATGCGTGTATACTTTAATGAGGATAAAATAATTGTTTTTAAACTACAAAAACAATAACTTGCATGAATTTTCCAATTTTCCATATATAATGTTTGTAAAACTATTTTAATTGCACTTAGTAAAGCAAGTTTTTAGGCATATAATACCTGAAAAGGATCATAAATGTTTTTTGATCTGGTGGAGGGAAAAATGTTGAAAGCAGGAATTACGTATCAAAGCTTTTTCTTAACTTTCTCATTAACGCAACAGATGTTAAAATCGACGCTAGCAAATATAACGTAACAATTGTCACAGCGCTAACAAAGCTGTTAAATTTCTTGTATTTCACCAACCTGTTTTCTGAAAATGTTAAAAAACACCTGTTAACGCCACGAGACTTGTAAATATTACAGCAGTGGAAGGCTAGGGATAAGTCGTATTATTTTCTGAACGTACTGCGATGCGCTTTTGTTTCCATTTTCGTCTGCACACAGCTGAAAAAATGGCGGGTGAACAAAATCGTAAGACAAGTCGTAGAGCAAATTTCTCATCGATGGAGAAATAATTGTTAATTGAAATGGTGACGAAGTATACGGATATTGTGGAAAATAAGAAGACGGATGCAGTGAATCTAAAAGGGAAAGATGGCACGTGGGAAAATACTGGAAACGAATTTAATTCAAATGAATGTGTCACTACTAGAAGTAGGAAACAACTTCGTCAGTATTATGTAAATTTAAAGTGAGGTGCGAAGAAGGAAAAGTGACGAGTGACTTGAACGTTTTAAGACGGGAGGTGGACAGTGTATTATCCACATAATTCAGTGAATTATAAAATCGCAAAGTTATTAATACTTGAAGCAAAGGCGAGATCGGCATATTCCTTTCGATGCATGTTCTAACCTCCTTTGTACTTCCTTAGTAACCTTCATAGCAACATGTTTCTATAGTCCATACCTCTGTAGAAAACTTTCTTCTGATAGCTCCTCAAAATCATTTCTCCTCATAGACCGTACTCTATTACGAATGCCATTTAAACGGTCTAAATATAGCAAATGGACCTTAAAAGCTGCGTTCACGCCCATCATCCTCACTATTTACAATAACTGTTAAGGACTTAACAACAGAAATATGGCTTGTTAGTTTAACAAGTGGTTTAACACGAGTGCTAAGGTAACATTTATTGGTGAAATGCATTTTTTATTATACCTAACTATTGCTAAACTCGGGTTTAGTCATAACATCTGTTGGTGAAATTGGACATGAGTGTAACAATCATTTGAGCAAGATAAGAGCTCTTTTAACATGTGTGGCATACATTATTTTTAGATAGCCCTGACAACTTTAAAATTATTTTTATTTCTCTGATTATTCTGTTGTATTGGGAACTTATAAGTCAATGACTAGCTCAGAAGCCTGTCGAGGAAAAAACATACTTTGGATTACAGAAAATGTGTACCTAGGATTAGGTGATCAACCCAAAGTCTGGAATGTGAATGAGGAACATTTACATGGTGAAATGAATGCAAGGGAATATGATTATGAAATAGCTGGTTGAATGAATGGTGGGGAAAATCGGATAACCCTGACAAAAAAAACCGCGCAGACACCGCTTTGTTCCCCACCACCCAAGTACGGTCGCTTTAGAACAAGGGCGGACAGTTACATCAGCTGACTTCAGCGTGTGACGTCATGACACTGTTCTGCTACCTCAGGGGAATAGCAAGTAGTCCAACGCGTGCAGGATGCAGCAATGTAAGAAATACAGGAAAACGTATCTGTTTAAGACTGGAAGCAGCAAACAGGATTACTAAGACTAAATGCTTAATTTTTCTACATCTAGTGTTAAATGTTTCAGCTTTACATCCAGTCTCTAAAAACGAATTGTCTAAACAACCATACGAATAAAGTTAAGAAGTGGTACAAGTTTCGAAAAACGTATTAAACCAATAAAATGTAAAATGTGTAAGAACTCTCGCATCCGCTAATTGTACTAAAGTTTATTTCTTCTGTATATAGGTAACAGTTTGTCGTTTAATTTGGTTGTTGGAGCTTTTAAAGTTGAGACAAATAATCTGAGTGAATGTGTGTACCAGACCACGAAAATTGCTGAATTTATATTCACACAAGAGTAGAATCTAGGCTGGCCCCGTAGCTCAGTCGGTAGAGCACCTGCCTGGCGTGCTAGGGGTCCCGGGTTCGATTCCCGGCGGTGGGGGTGGGGATTTTTCTCGGACCAGAGTCTGGAAGTATGAATGAGAGTGTGAATGTGTGCGTGATCTAATGATTAAAAACCAACGAATACGAGTTAACACCAAAGTATGTTCCAAAGGAGAACGGCCGCCGATATGACCATTGGAGTTAAAAGGAACAATGGAACAAAAAAAAAAAAAAAAAAAAGAAAGAAAGAAAGAAAGAAAGATTAGAATCTAATGAATTATGAATTTTTCAACTCATTGTTGTACAAACTAATCTTAAAACGTTTATTCTTCTACCTGCTTCATATTAATTGAATAAATGTTTGTAGAATGCTTTTATTACAGGTATAGTTCCTTATACGTGCAGTTGAACTAGAAGAATATTGTAGGCTTAAAACCGCTTTGTCATTCAATTACCCTTGTATAGCCAGGACATAAGAAAAGAATACCTAATTACTTCAAATAGATATTTTTAAATTCAAACAAATACCAAGGAAAGTTTGAAAAATGGTTAGAAAATATAAATTTGGCATACATTCTGTTCTTTAACAAGATCTTGTAGAAGCTTTATGCAGCAAGTTTTACGGTTTACACATCTAGAATGAAGAGGACTTCAGAGGCTATTCCCTAAAATGTAAGATATAAATTACGTTGAATGTAAGTTTCTTGTGGTACTTTAATTAATGTCATTAGAGGCATTTTTGAATAAATTCCGATTTTGAAAAGCTTTCCATATAAAGTGTTGTTTGGGTAGAGCATATTTTCTTGAAAATCTTCGTATTGAATCCTTGAAACGTCCTGATTTTGAATATCAAGTTTGGTCTTTATTCGAACAATTCGTTTTTCAGTTATGGTGTTAAAAGATAGACACACATACACACACACACACACACACACACACACATACACACACACTCACATACACGCATACACACACGTGAATATTTGTCTAGCAAAGTTTTTATTCAGAAACCTCGAAACGTGTATTTTGGGTGACTTTAGGTTTACAGTTTTTGGATGGAATGCAATACCTTCTGTACCTATATGAACGTGGTACAGAAAGTAAAAAAATAAAAATAAAAAAAAAAGATTTATACTTGATAGCACCGAGCGGGATGGCTCATTGGCGTGCATTTGGGAGATCCAGATTTGGTTTCCGACCACAGTGTGGTGAGCTGGAGGTTGTGCTGGTCTGCCGGGGAGTTCTCAACTGGTGAAGTGCAAAGACTTTATGGACTCCTTGAGATGGCCACCCTCTGTCTCCTCTCGCACCATCCTTCCTCCTGGAGATGCCCTACTTGGGAGCATAGGTACGATAGACCAAGTTTAGGCCTTCGTGCCGAATCCCCTCCGTGGTGTAGTCCAGTCCAGACCATACTTGATAATAATTTTACAGTTCCCAGATCCCTTAACCCTCTAAATCATAAATTGAATTTTAAGGAAGCTAAATTTCCATAAGCTAATAGGATACTTTGTCCAGTGAC
This sequence comes from Mantis religiosa, assembly GCA_030765055.1. Taxonomy (NCBI): domain Eukaryota; kingdom Metazoa; phylum Arthropoda; class Insecta; order Mantodea; family Mantidae; genus Mantis; species Mantis religiosa. The sequence goes on from CM060948.1 coordinate 244,794,717, forward strand.
GTGGCGTAGTGACTTAAGGCAGCATGCATTGGACCCTGGCCACGGAAAGCGGTCCGGGTTCGATCCCATCCGTGGGGTCCGGATTTTAAGTCCCGGTGCCCACTCAGCATCGTGAGGAGCTTACGCTAGGTAAGCGACCTTGGTCACGAAAACACTTTCCGGCTGGGAAATGCCGAGATGCTGACCACATCTACTCCCCGTATCTGTTGGATGATCGCCCACCTCTGCCTTGCGTAAGTGGGCGTGAGGCCGGCAGTCAGGTTGGTAGGCTTTGGCGCTCTGAGGGCTGTCGCGCCAGGGTTTACTTTATTTATAACAGGATACTTTAAGGCAAATTCCCTATGAAATCGCTTATACCGAAAGGGATGATTACAAATCATATAAATTGCTTATGGCTTTAGGAATGCTGTTACCTTCTTTATTTCTTCCGCTAGCATGTTTTAAGTGTTCCCCTCAAAGCACACGTTAGAAACTGGTAGGAATAACACTTGCGAAATTTAGCATGCAATGAAGCTGAAGTTATTGAACTTCTATGTTACTGCTTTTTACTTATAGTAAGTAGAGGAAGTATTGTATTCCATCCAAATTTCAACACCGAGATTTCACCAGATGTTGAGAATCTCTGAATCTAAATCTTATTTTTAGAATAAGTTCTGCGTATTTGTGTATAACTCATGAAGGAAGAGTACGTTATATACCAAACTTTGTATTTAAGTTTCACATCTTTTAATCATGCAACACTAAAGTGTTAAAGACAATGCCTCCATCCTAAACTACGCTTTCGATAAGATTCTTTCAAATGTTGAATTTCTCAAAAACGGCTCAAATAGTTTTTATTATAATACTGTATATTTAAAATGTTTTAATGACAAATATATGTATAATTTTTTGGTCATGAGCTCTAAGGTCCTCTTCACTATGAATGACTTCCATAATAAAATATTGCTAGGTATATAAAACTATAGATCTTAATAAAGCCTTTTATGTCAAACAGTATTTTGGTCTTTGGAACTATATATTTCCCAGACAATTCTTGTTTTTATCTGGATTTTCAAATCCTTAGCTTTTCTCAAACAGGCAATTGATTCTGATATTTTTCTTTCCTGGTTATACAAAGAGAATGCAATTTTCAAAGATATCTCACAACGACGAGTTCTTAAAGGATTTAACTAACACTTAAAGACAACTGTATTTCCATTGCATCTATATAAAATGGAATAAAACCATATCTATAAGTGTGTATCTCATTAGCAACAACATATCCGTTTTTGTTATTGATATTCATGACCTATCACAGCCTGTATTGAGGATGAATGCTTTCGTATTTATATATGCATCCATAACTTAGCTATCGGTGTTTCCCGTTGTAAAATACTCTACCTAGAACAAACCATATCAGTGTCTAAATGAGTGTTAACAAACTTAGTATAAATTTAGGCAAGACAGTCGATTTAAATGTTTAAACAGAAATGTGATTTTCTCTCTTCTGTAAAGTTTACTTCCAGCTTGAAATGTTCGTGTTCACTATCTTACAAGTGTAATTTGCTGCTAATTCAACATTGAATTACCATAAAATGATACTTTTATAGCCACTTACGTGTTTAACCCTTTTGTGGAGCAGCCAAGCTTCTGTTTCTAGACAATTTATCTTACAAAAAGGAGCTGTAAGAATTATTTATGATGTTACACCACGAACTCTGTTTGTAAAGCTAGAAAATATACGTTGTCTTCAGTCTTGATACTTACTTGTCTTTTGTATAGCATTTCTGCTTGTGCTGAACATCGTACTAGATTGAATCTACAACTTGAGTGTGATAAATGTCTATGATATATTCAATTATTTAAATGTTCTAAGTGTTCCAAGAAAATTTTAAAACTGAATTTTAATTCCAATTCTTTGCCTCATTGCATATAAGGGTAGTGAACATAAGTTTCCAGATTATAATTTTAACTTTCCCTGGATGTTCAGAGTTGAGTATTGCAATCCCTTTAAAATGAAAGTTGCTTCTTCCTGTGCATCATTAGACTAACAGCTCGGCGATGAATCAGCCAGCAAGGGGCTGGATGAATTAGGTTAACGAGTCACACAGAACACATAAGTGGTCCCGTGGTGGTAACGGAGGGTGACTGTATTAGGGAGTAGGTTAATATGATTGGGTGCAAGCGGTCCCCCTTACCTACAGACATCAGATATCGTGGCACGCGTTCAATGGCAAACCATGTCATTAAATACATATCGTTCATACACTGCGTTTGGCTGTTTAATATCCACTTGTTTCTCAATGGAAACTCACTTCTACAATCCAGATGGGTGGCCTTTCCCAAATTTATCACCGTTTGATCAATGGTTAGAGAACTATTTCACCAAAATTACACTCCCATACCTTCGCTACACATTCTTTTACACAACATTTCGCAAACACTTATTCTTCTATCCAGGTCATGTTAATCAAAATAGACATTTTTACAAATGGCTTGATAACACAGTAGTTGGCTTACCCGACTTTGAATTGGACTGTACTATACGGAGGTCCAAACTTGGTCCATTGTACCCATACCCCCAAGTGGGGCACCCCGGGAGGAAGGATGAGGTGAGAGGAGACAGAGGGCGACCGTTCCAAGGAGCCAGGACAGTGCAGAGGGCAGGATCCCCACAAATGACCAGGTGGAAACTCACCGGCTGCCTAGTACAACCGACATCCTACCCACCATGGTCCTACCCGACGTTGCATCTTGGCTTTTTAAATTCTAGTAACACATTAATTAATTAAAATTACCTAAGCATTTTTTTGTGAAATTGCCTAATGATCTAAAGTGTGTTTACATTAAATCTTCCTATTTATCCCTTATAATTGTACAGTTCCGGGTATTCCAAAGAATGGATGAAATACCCCCACGATTTTTTTTTAAATCCACGTCTTCCAAAGCTAAATCACATCGGTCGGTGAATGAAATGGGTAAAATTATGCTCAAATGAGCCCATGGTCCGTAAACCTTAGAGTTACCCGACATTCATCTTTCAAAATAAGGGGAACCCCCAGGAAAACCTTATAGAGATAACTCATCCTGACCGAGATTCGAAGTCAGTATCTCTTGAACGTGAGGCAGACACTCCACAACCATGCTACAGAGGTGGGCAATTCCGCGATATTCACACAAAAAGGATATAAAACATGATCGGAACTACTGACGGAAGTGCTACATTGCGTATAGGTACCCTTTGACAGTGGAAGAGTCCTCGGTCGGAATAGATGAGTAATTTTAGACACGTAATTACAGTCATTACAATTTTGGAACTTTTAGTCCCATAATTATAATAAATCAATACTAAATTATTTTCACATATTACAGGAACTCTTAACGTTTACAGCCAACGTGACGTGTTAAGGCTGGAGGCGTGCACATTTTACTGCACACGGACTGTACTGTTATCGGTCACATATGTAAACAACTGCAGGTAGGTATAGTCTGACCATGACAGCCGCCTCACTGCCAGAGGAAACAAAACAGTCGCGTTATACTACGCCTTGACGTTACGTCTGCGCAGACTTACAAGGCAATACTTCACTAGTTCAAGAGTTCTACGTTACGTTGTTTTCGAAGAATGCCCATTTACTGGCCGTGCTGTACATATCACGTCATTCATACTCTGTGTCCAGCTAACTTGCATCGCATGCGAACTCCAACCTTTATTGACGTATGTGTCAAGTATACTCTCATTCATGCAGTTTGGCGGTGGTAACTCCGGGTGAATATACTGAGGCATTGTTGTGGGGAAAGAGAATTTTCTTCTTTGACAAATGGAGCCGTATCTCCTTCAACTTCTTGTCGGATCGGGCTAATAACTCGCTTTAGCATGATCCAGTAATCGTTTTTTGTTTTTCCTAGAAGTCATTGGGTATGACACCCTTTATATCTAAAAACAATCGTCACCATCGCTTTCCCGGGCGATGGAACCAACTTTGCCTTCTTTGGAACAGAAGCCACCCATTATTTTGAGTGTTACTTGGATTCCAGAGTATAATGATGAATACAGGTCTCATCCACAGTAACAACTCGACGTAAAAGGTCTTTCGGATTTCACTTTAACAGCTCCAAACACAGTTTCGAAGTTGAAAGCCGTACCCGCTTGTTGTCCACTATAAGCAAATGCGGCACCCATCGGGCCAACAGCTTTCTCATCCCCAACTTATCGTGCAAATAATCAATTGCCGTTTCCGTCGATACACATATTCCACTAGTTTTTGTTCAGCGATAATCATATCGTGAACTTTACAAAGACTTCCTTGGTAACCACATCTGCAGGCTCCTCATCAAAAACGGATGTTCTACCACGTTTAAATTTGTATAATAATATCTAACTGTTGTCATAGAAGGCGAAAGGTTTCCATAAACAGCATCCAATTTTGCTTTTATCTCCTTGCAAGTTTTCCGATCTAAAATTAAAAAGAAAATCACTGAATGATACCGCACTTTTTCCATTTTAGTATAAACAGGTTGAACTACTTATTGAAATGTACACCATTGTCCAGAGTTATCGTATGTGAGAGCGCATACTATGCGATAACATGTAATACCTTATTTACAGCGAGAAAGTACACTCCCTCCAGCCATGACTTTCTTCCTCGTCGACCAGCTCTGTGTGATTTCTTTCAAGAAAGTGTGTTATTCTCAATCCAGAATTTCCTAACCATCTGGTCTTTTGTAATTTTTGTTCCGGTGACCAGCTACTAAGAAGGGCACTCTCCTCTTTTCACAAGTGTCGACCATCTGCACCTCCCTCGAAGCCGCCTTCCTCCTAGAGAACTGCTAAACTAACATACTGTTTCACATTTAACGAATATATCAAATGGTTATATTTAATCTATTATGATTCTTAATTTATTGAATCCATAATTTTGGTATCACTGTAAAATTCAAACTAATCATGAATCACCACCAAATTTGGTTAGGCAAACCGTAATAAATGACAGTACATGATAACAGGAACTTCCCTTAGCAACACCATATTTTTTTAAACACGAGTACTTATATAGCCGCCCTCGTTCAGTAAGCTCAAGCATTACGCAAATATTTTAATAGCCGCCCGCTGTGTGAAGTCTTTGAAATTTCGTTCTTTTGACATGACCAGGAGTGAGATAACTAGGAAAGGTGTGTGCTGAAGGAAAAAATTAGTTTTAAGTAGATGTAGCTAAGGCAATTAAGTGTTCTGATGAACACAGTCACCAAGGAATTCATTAGACCAAGGTTCCGGTACTTAGAATTTGGTATGTTCAGAAGTCACTGAGATGGATTAAAATGTATTTATGCCAGTTCTGAGAATTTTAAAGGGGTAAATGAGTTTTATAATTTAGTAGCTCACAGAGTAACACCTGTGTTCCAGAGGCGTATCAGAATCTTAAGACTTCGCAGTGTACAAAGCAGGAACTTTATAGTGGGATCATCGTGAAGAAGGGCAGGGGGACTTGGATATGTTGATAAAAGAGCTTGTATTTTTAATATTCTTATCTTACAGAAGTGTTTTACTGTGCTCCGATTACAGCAGCTAAAGACCGCACTTGGGTTCCACATATTGGCGGTCGTCCCGGGAGAACTCCCCGCTTAGCATTTCAGCGATTGAAGGCCACTTACGTTTCTCATTGTTATTATGGAAATTTATTTTAAAGTACAAGGTTGTTCATACTTTAGAAGTTAGCAGATATAACACTTTATAGCTACCGTTATAGAGCTTAGTTTTAGGAACCATTTAATTCAATACACTTGTTGAAATAGGTTATATTTCCATAAAGAAATTAAACCTTCACAAACCAATCTCTTAAAGTGTTCAAAAATATCTAGACTATGTTCTGTAAAACCACAAAGATCTGGACATTTCGGTTTTTAAAACAGTTACCATAACTTAATGGTAATTGGCATGGCTAATTAGACAGGGGCATATTTCCGTAATTAGTAATGTTCACAAATATCTAGACTATGTTCTGTAAAACCACAAAGATCTGGACATTTCAGTTTTTAAAACAGTTACCATAACTTAATGGTAATTGGCATGGCTAATTAGACAGGGGCATATTTCCGTAATTAGTAATGTTCACAAATATCTAGACTATGTTCTGTGAAACCATAAAGATCTGGACATTTCAGTTTTTAAAACAGTTACCATAACTTAATGGTAATTGGCATGGCTAATTAGACAGGGGCATATTTCCGTAATTAGTAATGTTCACAAATATCTAGACTATGTTCTGTGAAACCATAAAGATCTGGACATTTCAGTTTTTAAAACAGTTACCATAACTTAATGGTAATCGGCATGGCTAATTAGACAGGGGCATATTTCCGTAATTAGTAATGTTCACAAATATCTAGACTATGTTCTGTGAAACCATAAAGATCTGGACATTTCAGTTTTTAAAACAGTTACCATAACTTAATCGTAATCGGCATGGCTAATTAGACAGGGGCATCTTATCGTAATTAGTAAGGAGCTATTCTAATTTCAATTTCTCTGTCACGTACATCTCAGGCAAATACAAGTAAATACACGTTCTGAGGTCTCCAGAATAAAAACAATTTCTTAGAAAAAGCACTGCATGTGTAGCTACGTGTACTTGTGGTATGTATGGGTGTGTATGAGAGAGAGAGAGAGAGAGAGAGAGAGAGAGAGAGAGAGAGAGAGAGAGAGAGAGAGAGAGAGAGAGAGAGAGAGAGAGAGAGAGAGAGAGAGAGAGAGAGAAACTCCCAGACGAAGAACAGGTTTAATACCCAAGTTAATTTTGAAGTTCAGCATCTTATGAGGTTACAATGCGAATATTTTCAACAAATTCCTTCCATTCCAAAGTATCCTTCACATGAGTAAGCTTTTCACTCTGATTTCGTTAAAAACGATTCTAAGGGCTTCAATTAAAATGGCACTGTATATGTCGAAATTTACAGAAATAGCCTATGAAGTCAATTTCTCTGTGATTGAGTTTGCATAACTGGTAACCGTTAGAGATAGACAGAATCTCGCTACACAAAAAGAATAAATGAATAAATGAACGAACGAACAAATGAACGAACGAATGAATGCATAAATAAATACATAAATAAATAAGTAAACAATAATAATAATAATAATAATAATAATAATAATAATAATAATAATAATAATAATAATAATAATAATAATAATAATAATAATAATAATAATAATAATAATAATAATAATAATAATAATAATAATAATAATAATAATAATAATAATAATAATAATAATAATAATAATAATAATCAATAATAATAATTAATAATAATAATAATAATAATAATAATAATAATAATAATAATAATAATAATAATAATAATAATAATAATAATAATAATAATAATAATAATAATAATAATAATAATAATAATAATAATAATAATAATAATAATAATAATAATAATAATAATAATAATAATAATAATAATAATAATAATAATAATATTAATAATATTAATAATAATAATAATAATAATAATAATAATAATAATAATAATAATAATAATAATAATAATAATAATAATAATAATAATAATAATAATAATAATAATAATAATAATAATAATAATAATAATAATAATAATAATAATAATAATAATAATAATAATAATAATAATAATAATAATAATAATAATAATAATAATAATAATAATAATAATAATAATAATAATAATAATAATAATAATAATAATAATAATAATAATAATAATAATAATAATAATAATAATAATAATAATAATAATAATAATAATAATAATAATAATAATAATAATAATAATAATAATAATAATAATAATAATAATAATAATAATAATAATAATAATAATAATAATAATAATAATAATAATAATAATAATAATAATAATAATAATAATAATAATAATAATAATAATAATAATAATAATAATAATAATAATAATAATAATAATAATAATAATAATAATAATAATAATAATAATAATAATAATAATAATAATAATAATAATAATAATAATAATAATAATAATAATAATAATAATAATAATAATAATAATAATAATAATAATAATAATAATAATAATAATAATAATAATAATAATAATAATAACAATAATAATAACAATAACAATAACAATAACAATAACAATAACAATAACAATAACAATAACAATAACAATAACAATAATAATAACAATAATAATAATAATAATAATAATAATAATAATAATAATAATAATAATAATAATAATAATAATAATAATAATAATAATAATAATAATAATAATAATAATAATAATAATAATAATAATAATAATAATAATAATAATAATAATAATAATAATAATAATAATAATAATAATAATAATAATAATAATAATAATAATAATAATAAAGATGTCGTTTAATCAGACCATTTATGTAAAGTGCATTTCTTTTTGTGGAGTTAATTATTTCCAAAACATTCCTTGTTATGCATTGAATTTTACAATGAATGAATGAATGAATGACTTCCTGTATTTCCTTGAAGTGAAACATAGGGCCCTCCGAACTGCGCAACCTTGAGGCCCGTAGGCAAAGGGTTACGACTCAGAGGTTTCCTGATCAGAGAGATTCCGGGATGAGTGATCAGCCCAACGTCGGAAGTGAAAGTTTGAGAGATGAGGTGATAGGAACGACGATGATGGAGCAATCGGTAGAATGCTGGCGAGGGAAACCGGAGGACCCGGAAAAAACCCACCCCAGCACTATGTTGTCCACCATAAATCTCACTTTGCGGGTGCCTGGGATCGAACCTGGGCCCCCTTGATGATAGCCAAGTGGTCTAACCATCCAGCCATGGTGCGGCCAAATTTTAAAATTGGTACTTATAATTTTCTGAAAGGGAAATTCTTTACCTTTTTTTTCTCCTGGTCATGAAAAGAGAGCAGATTTCAAAATCATTAAGAGCAATCAGCTCTTAAAAGGTGTAAACTATCAGGTAAGCCTATTTTATCCCCCTATTCTCATTGTACATACAGCTGTACAATCCATGCCTACAGCTGTTGATCTAGATTTTCTTATGGGCAGAGAAAGTTACATGAGAGTAACGCGTGTTTGTGTAAACAGCATGGTACTTTAAATGTATCATATGGCGATCCGGGTTTTATAAATTAAATGTTCTTTGGAGCATTGAATTCTTGTTGTACTTATAACGAGATGTATGCTTAAATGTGGAATGAATGTTTATCTCGATTAACAAAAAGTAGATGGTAGCAATTGTATGTAGAGGAGTGAGTAGAGAAAGTCATGTCAACATCTTTAATTTAGGCTACACCCACACACACACACACACACACACACACACACACACACACACACACACACACACACACACACACACACACACACACACACACAACATTTGAGAAACCAATGCTGTAATGCAAAATGACGAGGCTAAGAGAATCCTGATTGTCTGGAATTACCCCACGTGAGGAGAAAAGAGCTGTTCAGTATGCAAACCGTTCACTGGAGGGCTCATCTCAGCCAATTTCCCTGGAGGACTTGCAAATTCCCTTAGCAGATCTTCTCATCCAAAGGACGCTTCTTCCTCAAAGCAAAAAAGGATTTCCAAAGTAACAACGTCGTTACAAATTGATATGTGTGTGTGTAGTTAACCTCGCTCAATGCATCAGCTGTATTCCCTTTTAGCAGACAGCAAAATACTGTGCTTTCTGTGTTTCATTAGGCAATGCTTCAGCTTAACTGTCGCAACTCCATTTTTTTATTTTTACACATTACTTTACGCTCCATTTTTTTATCTTTTCAATAATGAGTCGATATTGATTAAAGTATCATATATATAACACATATTTCTGGCCAGTAAAATGAATATTCAGAATTTTACTTGATTAGCCGTTCGCTCTGATTCAACTAATATAATTCTCGCTATAACACAGAATTTATTGAATTACATTTAGGTTAACTGTTCTTAGTTATTGATTTCAATGTCCCATGTTATACTCTTGGAAACCTTGGTCAGGGTGAGTGGATAAGCTTTATTCCGAGCTTTCTCTTATCCTTAAAGATAAATGTCTGGTAACTCTAATCTCTCTCTCTCTCTCTCTCTCTCTCTCTCTCTCTCTCTCTCTCTCTCTCTCTCTCTCTCTCTCTCTCTCTCTCTCTCTCTCTCTCTCTCTTGTTCGTAATTTACGTCCTCCAACGTTAAGTCATATCGGACGATAAATGGAATGGGAGAAATGATGCTCAAATGGGCCCAGGGTCCGTAGAACTTAGAGTTACCCGACATTCGTCTTTCAGAATAAGGGAAAACCCCGGAAAAAACCTTATCCAGGAAACTCACCCTGACCGAGATTCGAACTCGGGACCTCATGAACGTGAGGCAGACATGCTACCATCTACGCTACCAAGGCGGGCACTCTAATCTCTGTGAACCTGGACTTATTCGAGGATAATTTCACCCATTTAATTCATCGTCTGACACCATCGTCTGTGGCCTGCATTCGGGACGTTCGGTTTCGATCCCCGTGGCCGGCCTATCTCACCCATGGATTTTTTCGGGGGTTTTCCTGGGCGAATGATGGGTAGGCTAATTACACCTACCGAATTTCCTGTTTCTACATTTCATCTTCATTATCATTTCACATATCTCTCATCTGCTAGTCGATTTCAGGGTGGAAGTGCCAGCGGATGTCTCAGCGTTGCATGGCAGGCTGATATGCTCTTGGTAAACGCTTCCTACTTCGGTTGGATTTTCTCCGGTCTTCGGGCCGGCCTGGTGGGCATTTTTCGAACCATGGCGAGTGAGATGCCGGTTGCAGTGGCAAGCCGGGGAGTTTCCAGCTGGTGAATTTTAGGAAACCTGCCCTCTGTACTCTCCTAAATCCTTGGTCCAAGTTTTGACCTTCGTACCGAATTCCTTCAGTAGCATAGTCCAGTCCAGTCCACCTTCTGATATGACTTAACACTGGAGGACGTAAATTAAAAAAAGGACAAAATAAAGGATTACTTAGTCACCTTTGTTTCCGTGAAATTATGCAAGGAAAATGAAAGTTAAAAGTTGTTTATGTGTATTACTTTTTAAACATTTGACTATCGCATGAGAATTTTGATTTCCCTTTGTACGCTAAATGAAAAGTGCAATGAAGCCATTTCTGCAAACTTTTATATTAACGAAGTAAGTAGACAGAAGTCTATCTGATGTATTGGACTCACGTTACTTCCTCTATTCACTGTGACTATTTATTACATATTTCTTCGCAGGTACAAGGGAAATAAGAAATACTTAGAAAGACTTAAGAAAGAAAGACTTAAGCGATAGTCAAATCTCTTAGCAACTGATTATTATGTGACGGCTTTGAATTCTATTCTCTATGCATGGCGAGGATCTAAGAAACGATTTAACTACTTCCTATTTGCGAAAATTTTAAATATAATAAAATCGAAACCAATAACCAGAAATATCTCTAAAATTGTTAACTCTACACAAAAATGACAAACTGTGTGTCTTAGTGAGATATAGATTTATTGTACTATAATAGTTTGTGTATCTCTTAAGGTTTATCAGTTATTCAAGTCATTCAGAATGAAGAGGACTATAATTTTTCCATGTAAATAATAGCTTGAAATGCGTGAATTTAGTTAAAAATCTTCATTTTGCATCACAGGAAGATGTTAAACCTAAAAACAAGTTCGTTTTGGGGTATATTGTCGACAAATATACATATAGACCTTTTGCTAGAAATGTTTTCTGGATACAGATACTTCAAAAAGGGTATTTACATTGAAATCTTCTTATCGAATTTTTAAAAGTACGTTCTCTATCTGCCATGTGCGTGACAGTCACAGAGGAAGTAACAAGCTTTTATAAGAACAGTTTGTACAAGAAGTAACGTAAATAAATGATAATGCATACAAAAAGTCATGTGCCTATGAAGCGATACTTTCTGTATGGTCACGGGACATAAGAAATGGTGACCAAGCTTTGAGAAAAAATATGTAATATTGGAAAATTGAAACCAGCAGTAAAGACTATATTTGAATTGGATAATACTACGAAAATTATACACAACTTTTTTTTTCAAGTTTTTGCCTGTGTATTATGGATTACTAATTATCAAAGAGAATGATCATTCTCAATGAAAGGAAATCACTGGTCATTCGAAGATACTTTGAGGGGTGCAGTTTATTTGTTATGTAATTTTCTTCAACATATGGTGTTTTATTCAAAATTAATAAAATATTTTGATTAAATAAACATTTACGGAAAGGTTTGTATGTAAAGTTTGGTTTGGGGTGCCGGATTTTTGTTGGAGAAGTTCGTGTTGTATTCTTCAAGACGCTTAAGTTATACTGTTCACAAAAGGACATATAGATGGACGCGGACGATTTCTTAAAATGTGCTGATTTCTTTAATCTGTGAAACTCAAAACATGCATTTCCTGTAAAGTCACTGAGCAGGATGGCTCAGGCAGTTTCGTCTGTGGCCACATTTGGTAGGTCTAGGTTCGATTCCCTTAACCGACCTACCTGACCCATGGGTTTTTCGGAGGTTTTCCGGCTCGCCAGGCGAATACTGCGTAGGTTATTAATCATTTGATTAATTTCTATCAATTTACCTAAAAATATACTGGTTTAACTATGAAGCCTGGGACTTAAGTACTTACAGCATAGTAAGTTGCCACAAAAGGTGCATGTCTCATAGTATTTGAGGATGCCTAGTGGTTTACCGGGAAACATACGTGTCAGTGGGAGAATTTAATGCCATGTCGGCATGTTGGCCATAGCAGCTCAATAATTAAAAGCAACTGGACGGAGATCGAGACATCCGTGGTTCAAATCCCGGCTATGGCATTGAATTTTTTCAGTCTGGCTCTATTCATCCAAACTGGGTGGTTAATTACATCCTCCGAATTTCCTGGCCGTCCATTTCATCTCCATTATTATTTCTCATCATCTCTCATCTGGTCTGTTTCAGGCTAAGAAGTATCGGTGGGATTCTCGGCGCTGCATGGCAGGATGATATGCTCCTAGTAAGCATTTTCTCCTTTAGTAGCACAATCTCCAGTCTCCAGGCCGGTCTAGTGCGCCGTTTCAGGAGCATGGTGAGTGGGATGCCCGTTGTGCTGTCCGGCCGGGGAGTTTCCAGCTGGTAAAGTATAGGGACCCTGCCGTCTGCACTATCGTGACTCCTTAGGTCCCTTGCCCTCTGTGTACTCTAGCCTCATCCTTCCTCCCGGAGATACCCTCTTGTGACTGGTGCAATAAACCACAGCTTTCGATGCCAAATCACTCCATAGTTATCCTAATCCTGTATAATCTGGATAGAGAATATTTGGGTTCCTCTACCTGTTATAAGAGCAAAGGTTAGAGAAAGTCAAACTGCCTCAGATAGCCCATTATACCTATAGGCTAACTTCAGTTGTTTATCAGAATGGAAAATTACAGCATTGGTATCATTATATGTGTGAGTCGAACGGTGAACACCAAGTATTTACCAGAGTTGTTAACTTGTGGCACTTGGATCATTACAACACTCCAGTAACACACGGCGTTATCTCGCATTAGGGGAAGCCTACATGATTAGAGGGCGAGATATTCACCCCCATCAGGCATTCATGGATTCGGGTGAGAAGGGTGCCGGGCTAATTTGCAGGGGGGTCAGCTGGTGTAGCCATGAGCGATGTATAGACCCGCTCCAAATGTCACATTCCACATTCGTGTTGGTAACACAGCCTGCTAATGAAGCTTCAGCAGTTGCGGCTCTCTGATGTGACACAACTACCACCATTAGAAACTTAAATACCACAATAAATATACTGAAAAAGGCTTTAAAATAAATGAAGCATAAAGGTTATCTCATGCTTCCTTAACATCAACTGTAGCTTTCAGTTGTGATGAGAGAATGGGCTGTCATACAATATTAGTAGCAGTAGCAGTGGTGGTTTGGGTGGTGGTGGTAGTAGTAGTAGTAGTAGTAGTAGTAGTAGTAGTAGTAGTAGTAGTAGTAGTAGTAGTAGAAGAAGAAGTAGCAGCAGTAGCAGTAGCAGCAGTGGTGGTTTTGGTGGTGGTGGTGGTGGTAGTAGTAGTAGTAGTAGTAGTAGTAGTAGTAGTAGTAGTAGTAGTAGTAGTAGTAGTAGTAGTAGAAGAAGAAGAAGTAGCAGCAGTAGCAGTAGCAGCAGTGGTGGTTTTGGTGGTGGTGGTGGTAGTAGTAGTAGTAGTAGTAGTAGTAGTAGTAGTAGTAGTAGTAGTAGTAGTAGTAGTAGTAGTAGTAGTAGTAGTAGTAGTAGTAGTAGAAGAAGTAGCAGCAGTAGCAGTAGCAGCAGTGGTGGTTTTGGTGGTGGTGGTGGTGGTGGTAGTAGTAGTAGTAGTAGTAGTAGAAGAAGAAGTAGCAGCAGTAGCAGTAGCAGCAGTGGTGGTTTTGGTGGTGGTGGTGGTAGTAGTAGTAGTAGTAGTAGTAGTAGTAGTACTAGTAGTAGTAGTAGTAGTAGTAGTAGTAGTAGTAGTAGTAGTAGAAGAAGAAGTAGCAGCAGTAGCAGTAGCAGCAGTGGTGGTTTTGGTGGTGGTGGTGGTGGTGGTAGTAGTAGTAGTAGTAGTAGTAGTAGTAGTAGTAGTAGTAGTAGTAGTAGTAGAAGAAGAAGTAGCAGCAGTAGCAGTAGCAGCAGTGGTGGTTTTGGTGGTGGTGGTAGTAGTAGTAGTACTAGTAGTAGTAGTAGTAGTAGTAGTAGTAGTAGTACTAGTAGTAGTAGTAGTAGTAGTAGTAGTAGAAGAAGAAGAAGTAGCAGCAGTAGCAGTAGCAGCAGTGGTGGTTTTGGTGGTGGTGGTAGTAGTAGTAGTAGTAGTAGTAGTAGTAGTAGTAGTAGTAGTAGTAGTAGTAGTAGTAGTAGTAGTAGTAGTAGAAGAAGAAGAAGTAGCAGCAGTAGCAGTAGCAGCAGTGGTGGTTTTGGTGGTGGTGGTAGTAGTAGTAGTAGTAGTAGTAGTAGTAGTAGTAGTAGTAGTAGTAGTAGTAGTAGTAGTAGTAGTAGTAGTAGTAGTAGTAGTAGTAGTAGAAGAAGAAGAAGTAGCAGCAGTAGCAGTAGCAGCAGTGGTGGTTTTGGTGGTGGTGGTGGTGGTAGTAGTAGTAGTAGTAGTAGTAGTGGTAGTAGTAGTAGTAGTAGTAGTAGTAGTAGTAGTAGTAGTAGAAGAAGTAGCAGCAGTAGCAGTAGCAGCAGTGGTGGTTTTGGTGGTGGTGGTGGTAGTAGTAGTAGTAGTAGTAGTAGTAGTAGTAGTAGTAGTAGTAGTAGTAGTAGTAGTAGTAGTAGAAGAAGAAGTAGCAGCAGTAGCAGTAGCAGCAGTGGTGGTTTTGGTGGTGGTGGTGGTGGTGGTAGTAGTAGTAGTAGTAGTAGTAGTAGTAGTAGTAGTAGTAGTAGTAGTAGTAGTAGTAGTAGAAGAAGTAGCAGCAGTAGCAGTAGCAGCAGTGGTGGTTTTG
>CM060948.1:244815186-244845186 GCA_030765055.1 Mantis religiosa
AGTAGTAGTAGTAGTAGTAGTAGTAGAAGTAGCAGCAGTAGCAGTAGCAGCAGTGGTGGTTTTGGTGGTGGTGGTAGTAGTAGTAGTAGTAGTAGTAGTAGTAGTAGTAGTAGTAGAAGTAGCAGCAGTAGCAGTAGCAGCAGTGGTGGTTTTGGTGGTGGTGGTAGTAGTAGTAGTAGTAGTAGTAGTAGTAGTAGTAGTAGTAGTAGTAGTAGTAGTAGTAGTAGTAGTAGAAGAAGTAGCAGCAGTAGCAGTAGCAGCAGTGGTGGTTTTGGTGGTGGTGGTGGTGGTAGTAGTAGTAGTAGTAGTAGTAGTAGTAGTAGTAGTAGTAGTAGTAGTAGTAGTAGAAGTTGCAGTAGTAGTAGTAGTAGTAGCAGTAGTAGTAGTAGTAGTAGTAGTAGAAGTAGCAGTAGCAGCAGTGGTGGTTTTGGTGGTGGTGGTGGTGGTGGTAGTAGTAGTAGTAGTAGTAGTAGTAGAAGTAGCAGCAGTAGCAGTAGTAGCAGTGGTGGTTTTGGTTGTGGTGGTGGTGGTAGTAGTAGTATTAGTAGTAGTAGAAGTAGTAGTAGAAGTAGCAGCTGTAGCAGTAGTAGCAGTGGTGGTTTTGGTTGTGGTGGTGGTGGTAGTAGTAGTAGTAGTAGAAGTAGCAGCAGTAGCAGTAGTAGCAGTGGTGGTTTTGGTTGTGGTGGTGGTGGTAGTAGTAGTAGTAGTAGAAGTAGCAGCAGTAGCAGTAGTAGCAGTGGTGGTTTTGGTTGTGGTGGTGGTAGTAGTAGTAGTAGAGAAGTAGCAGCAGCAGTGATAGTAGTAGTAATAGTATGCCCATTAAAATTCCTCCCAGAAACCCGGGGCTTGCGAAACTTGCTTGCAGTACTTCGAAATGCCGAAACCAGGTTTACAGCCTACGTTCGTCGCACATTTTAGTTTTAAGGATGCAAGTTATCATTCGATCTTGGATTTGCCATTTTTCCTAAGACCCCCAATCGTTACCCCAATGACGCTACCCAAGGTAACAGCCTGGCCTAACCTTGTTTAGTTCTGGTGTCGTACATTGAGCAGTGCAGAACTGTATTAACCAGAACTACCAGTTTGAGCATAGAAACAGTTCTGTTGTCAACCAGCCCCACTCGGTACAAGTACGATTTAAAACGGTTCTGGCCGATGAAATGTGTTGGATTGAGTTACGGTACGGAAGAGACTCGGCACAGAGTTCAAATTGATGTCTATTGTACCTATGCCCCAAGAGGGACATCTCCGGGAGGAGGGATGAGGTAAGAGGAGACAGAGGGTGGCTGTCCCAAGGAGCCACGGCAGCGTGGAGGGTAGGGTCCTTACACTTTAACAGTTGGTAACTCCCCGGCAGGGCAGCCAAACCAGCAGCCACGGTCTGATAACGGCCCCTCCATACCTGGATCGGAGACTACAGACCGTTCTACCGGAGGAGGAAATTTCAGAGCATATCATCCTGCCATGCACTGCCGAGACTCCTGCCGACACTTGTAGCCTGAAAGAGACCACAGCTGAGAGAAAATATGAAATGATAATGAGATGAAATGGAGAAATAGGAAATTGGGGGTTGTAATTAACCTACCCAGCATTCGTCTGACGAGCAGGGAAAACTTCCGGAAAAATTCATGGGTCAGATATATTGGTCACGGGAATCAAACCCAGCCCTTCCGAATGGGGGTTACAAATGAAACCGCCTTAGCAATCCCGCTCGATAAACGTTGTGTTAGGTAATATACCAGACTCCCCGAGGGGGTCCGTCCCCTTCACCTGTCGTGGTGCGGGCGCTGCGGACCCCTAGCACTCGTTGTACCTCTGACGTTACTAGAGGAACCTCGGGCCGAAAATTCGAGCCCCTGCCTGATTGGGAGTTGTTCGGATTGGGTTGGTTTCGAGGGGACAGTGGTTCCTGATACCCGTGGGAGATCGGGTACGTCTCCGGACGGTGTTGAGGGAAGCCATATATTCCCGCGTACTAGCCAGCATAGCTAGTAGAAGGTGTGCTAGATCACCAGGTGTCCCTGCCGAGGTCTAATTGGTAGCCTTCCCCTTTGGGGTTGGCGCGCGTAAGTGGCGTATCCACTTCCATCCCGTCTTGAGTCCATAGGACCAGATGGAGGGGGCCTTGTTAGTCTCTAGGTCTTGTCCTATGGAAAGCCCCACGGAGGCGCTGGGCGCACTTTTGGGAGAGCTCAGTAACTCGCTGGTTATTAGAGCGGAGGTCAGTCTTCACTTTGTGTGGATTGCGCTGGTAGATACCCTCGAGCTTTTATATATATATATATATATATATATATATATATATATAGATATATATAGATATATCCCAGACTAGTGTGTCCTCTAGATGTCTAGGGCGCTTCCTCAGGCAGATTGGTCCATTCAGCCGTCGTTTCTTCATGGTTCCACTCCATCTGCCACTTTCTAATAATGTTGTGTTATACTAATATTTTTTGGGCTGTAAAAGCATTTTCGGTATCATAACTTCTGTCCTTGACCAGCAGATGGATAGGTATGATTCCTGCTATAATGTTGGAGCCTTTGTGGAGCGGGTTTTGTGTGCACTATAGATGTGTAGCACAACGTTGCATTGCACCCAGTTTGTGCGCTACAGTATGACTTTGTCAATCAATACAGGTTTACCAAGCGAGTGGCCTGCAAAAGAATATATTCACCAAGCTACCATGGATTATCCGTTTTCTAAGTTTGAGATCCCTTGGGCATAAGTGACCCAAACCTGAGGACTGCTTTATTTGCCTCTCCAGCCACATATTTTATGTAAACATAACTTAACCTATGGTGTAACAGCCTTCAAGCGAGCCAGAGCCTGCCATTCCGAAACGCCCACATACTCAAGGAGGAGGTGGTCGGTCATCCAACGATATGCGGAGGAGACGTGGTCAGCATCTCGGCACTCCCAGACGGAAAGTTGGCTTTCTAGATCAGGGTTCGCTACCTAGCGTAGCTGCTCAATTTCCTCACGATGCTGAGTGGGCACCTGGGACTTAAAATTTGCACTCCTACGGGTGGGATCGATTCCGGACTCACTCCCTGGTAGGGAACCAAAGCACAACGCTCTAACGCACTACCCACAGAGCAGGGCCGTATTTTATATGACCACCCATATTCAAATTACGGCCAACCTGAAGACCAATATATCTCACTTGTCTGTAGGACCTCATTAATATTAATAATTATATAAACGGTACGCCATTACTATTAACAATGCCTTTTTAGGTATCATCACGCCTTCATATCCAATTTTAGTTCTCTGTGGAGCTAACCGTCCCTTCCGCGGCATCCAGTTTAGAAATTGGTGAGTACATAATTTTATCTTATCCTCTAGCTCTTTTTTAGATTGTCCAGACACTGGAAGAGCTAGATCATCCGTGTGTTCAATAGATATGCTCGGCGACAACTGCTGCTCAACAAAGCTAATTTTGCGTCTGTTAGTTTTGACAATAGGTCTTTTAACCTTAGTTCATCGTTTTCGTAAATGCAGATTTTCATTGTTCAATCAGTGGGCACCCTTACGCTGAGCGTGGGAGTATTGCCTATTTAAAACAGACTGGCATGCGTTCTGTATAGTCTGGTCCATTCCACATACCTGGTGAAGAAATCTTAAGCATAGTTGTTCTTCCAGATGCACCCATAATTGATTCTGCTTCTCCTTCCTGCACATCGTACCCTTGCTCCACGATAATGCAATTGAGTTAGCTCTGATTACCTTCACCTCAGCACAGATATCTTTATGTTAGCTTAAAGCCCCTCGTCACTCTTATTCCACTTACTTCCAAGATCATGACTGCACACTGTTATCTCTACGAGTTTAGGAGGTTCTTTACATCACTCGAAAGTAGGCATTTCTATGCTATTTAAAATTAGCAGGCTATGTTCACCGGCACATTCTACTAATGCACCACCCTTCTTGTCCTCTACTGGAAAATCCTAGAGGAGCACTTTAGACATTAAAATCTCCACTAATCAACAGACGCCTAGGATGTTGCTATATACCGGGGGATAAAGCAATTAGGAAACGTTGAAAATCTTCGGTATTACTGCCGGAGAAATATACTTCGAATATACTACCGAGTCATTGGTCCCCAGTCACACAAAACCATATCCACCTCCTACGTTTTCATACAAAATAAATATATGACAGCATCAAGTCTAATGTTAAGCATTTGAAGCTATACGTATCATGCACGAACTTATTGCTTCGGTAATAATCGCAAAATATAAATGCTCTGAAGTAGGTGTACGCCTTAATAGATCCATAACTTCTTACTTCAATCAACATTGGTGTGTACAAATTTAGTTGAACATTAAGCATTTTAGATATTTCTCCCTCATCTGATGAATCAGTTCCCTATACTTAGGACACCACATCGATTCCCTATTGTTGCCTTAAACATTGCATAATATGTAGAATGACTGCGTATCTGCACTATGCTTTCGTCGCTCCTTCCACAAATATGGCAATTTCTCTTCAGGCGCCAGTTTACATTCTCTTGCTGTGTTGTCGGTGACAATTATAACACCTAGATGGATTTGTGGTTTCGTGCACCAGCCATCTCTCCCAACCGCATCATATCCTGTACTTTACCAACAGTCACTGGGCTGACATCTTGTCGATAGTGACCAATGCATATTTAACGCTGTTTTAATTTGTCCTCTCCGCTTTGTATGTTTGATAGACAGTTCAACCAGGGTTTTAGCATGCCCATTTGTAAGTACATCTTGTAGATCTGTTTCATCCACAATTTCATTTATATTTAACGGCATCACAGCATGTATCATGGTCTGCAAATTTACTTAAGCAATGTTGATCATCTTAGGCAGTTAAATATTCCCTTAAATCCTGCCATTTACCACTCCGTTTAACGTTTATTTCAATATGCATGCTGCCACCGCTCATTTTATTTATGTTCCACTAGTACCCCATCTGTTATAATTTCTCCTTTCATGTTACTTTTGTACATCAGCATACGAAGTCCCAGGTGGTATAGATAAGGACCTCCGTCTCCGACCATGTTCTATCAGCTTTCGGATACTTAAAGCGCTCATTTGATGTGTGTTACATCAGGCTGTAATGACCTTTCCCTTTTTCCTAGCGGTAACTAACATCCTTTCGAAATTTCTCTTTGAATGATACTTGTCCCTGGTGCTGCCATCAAGACTTCCTTGGATATCCTCAGTAGCCTTTATAACATCAACACTAGCTAAATCTCTGCTCCCGTTTTTGGCGACACTACATATAGTGCATCTCATCATCATCAAGATGCATAATAAGTTATCTTTCAATTATCTAAAGCCTATGCCATCTACTCATTATATACTTCCTCAGGCAACTTAAGTCCAAACAAATACAGAAACTGATTGTTGGTAACATCCCTTTCCAATTTAGTCTCAGTCCTTGCTGCCAATTGTTTGTTCGTAAGTTGCTTTGCGCTCAAGATTTGCACACCTACATCAACACGCTCTACAGGCCAATGGTGGCGATCAGTGATGTAAGACATCACAGATTCCACCATAAGCTCAGTTACTAACTTTGTGGCTCCCCGCAGCTTTTGTAGGATCCTACCAATATGCCAATCGAGTTTTTCATTTTATTTTGCGGTATTGGATATTCTCATTATTGATTTCAGAGGTGTCTCAGTTTCCTTAATTGTTCTCCGGACAAAAACATTAAGCATGTTCTGTTTTTATCTGTTTTTCATTCTAAACAAGAGCAGAGAACGTTCACCTTCCTGCTGATTTTTTTTTATTGGACGAATCCCACAGTTGCCTCTTCCCCTTCTGTACTTCATGTACTGTAGGAGTATGTATGGGAGAGCCATAGCATCACCAGTTCTACCAATCGTCTCTAGGCCCTGCATCGAAAATAATTGACCAGTCTGCGATTTTTTCTTAAGATAGTCGACACCGACATAGATGTCCTGCGTTTCCATTTCTGTCTCATATCCAGCAGCAGATTCTGTCATCACGGCCTGAAACACTACGTGATACTGGGTAGTCGCTGGTCAGCCGAGCCCTGCCCTTGCACAACACTTGCAACTGGTTCTGGTTCTGTTTCGTAATTTATTAACCTTATAAGTACCATCCAGGATATAATAAGTATAATATCTACTGATAAACCAATCCACACCTTGATAAAACTACGACAAGTGAAAAGAGGACGCTAACAAGAAAAACATAAATGAGAAACTAGGAAAGCATAGTGGCCTAACCGAAAACTAGATGAAGAAGAGCAACATCCAGGTGGGGTAGCTCCCATACTCAAAATTTTTGAGCCTCTGAGGGGGTAGCAGGGTAGTAAGAGTGGTGATGATTACAATAATAGCATCAGTAATATTAAGAAGTGTCGTAGCAGTAGTACAAGTAGTACTATTAGTAACAGTAGGCGCAGTAGTGTGAATAATATTAGCAGTTGTAGTTCTATGGTGTGCATTTTGTTCTTCACCATGTCTCTCAGGACCGAAATTAGAATTACTAGCGCCTTTCGGACCACCTCTACAAAGAAACTAGCCCTCGCTAGAACGCCTCCTAAGGGACCATTCTGACGCCAGCAAGGATGAGTCTTGTCAGTAGTTACTGGAGCAGTGGCTGGAGGCTTTGGGATTCCAATGACGAAACAGCTCATGGCACGAAACACTTACTCCCGGTCCTCACTTCTTCGTATAAATGTCAGAGATGAGAGGTTAACTTTTACCTGACACGAATTCTCGCAGGACACTTGTTTCATAGCATATCTCCATCGTTTTGGGCTCAGTGCCAGTGACAGTGCATTCATTGTGACAAAGTGGACATGTGTTCGATGGTATCACCTAGGTCAACAGGTTGAGTTTAGTTAGGAACGTTCACGTCTGCAAACTGCATGTTACTCTCTTCCGCACATTAAAGGGTAGTTACTCAACTTGCCCGTGACATATCACGAAAGCGCCACGATTGGACGATATTTAAAATCAATATTCAGCCATTAGGGACTTAGTTGCCATCCTGGATCGTCTTCTTCTTAAAGGATTGCAACCTGACTTGTCCCAAAGTTAATGATTACCTCAGTAGGATTATTGTAGGAGCCTTTGGGGAGTCAACTAAGCGAAAGTGTCTTGATAAGATGTTTCTCCTGTAGACCAAGCAAAAAGTGTAAGTGATAGTCAAGTAGTAGAAGTAGGTAATAACTGTTGCAGTATAACTTATAGTACTAATGTAACATTAATAGTGGTCAAAAACTATTAATATTGCAGCAGTATTACTGGTAGTAGCAGCAACAGCAGTAATAAGAATAATAGTAGAAACAGTAAGAAAAATAAGAAGAGTAGAAAGTAGTATTGCTATGATAGGGGTATCAGCAGTAATAAAAAGAATGATATTCCTACTAGTAGCGGTGGTACTAGTAGTAACAGTAACAGTAGTAGTAGTAGTAGTAGTAGTAGTAGTAGTAGTAGTAGTAGTAGTAGTAGTAGCAGTAGTAGTAGTAGTAGTAGTAGTAGTAGTAGTAGTAGTAGTAGTAGTAGTAGTAGTAGTAATAGTAGTATTAGCAGCAGCAGCAGAAACACTAAGAAGAGTAGTCAGTGGTATGGGTAAGGGAGCTTAGTACCGGCAAATAAAGATTAGAATGACAAAGGGTTGTAAATGTATCAATTACTCTAAAACATTGTATCACATTTTAAGCTTATCTTTATTTCTGATAGATAGAGTCAACATGAAAAATTCAATGCCACGGCCGGAACCTGAACCACGGATCTCCCGGTTTCCGTCCAGTCGCTCTAACGCAGAGGTGCCCAGGGCTAACCGCGTAAGGGGAAGGTGTTGTTACCTCCATCCACAGTTCGAGCAGCTATGGCGTAATGCCTTTACTGATAGCAGTTAGAGACCTCGCTAACGTTGCTCTTAACAGTGGTGGTGACTTCAGTTATTTCTACTGTTGTTTTTTGGTATAAATAATATCAGCAACACCTCCGGAACGCAGTTTTTGTTACTAACTCTTTTGGCGCAGTTTATCAATGTTTGTGCTTTCATCCAACGCTAGTGAAAAAAAAAAGTTAATGATTTTATTTTTTCCTGTAACTTTCGCTCAATATCACTCCCCAATTCTTCCCCGCATCTTGTCATGGTATTTCGAGATATGCTCATTGATATTATATTGGGACACAATTCTTCGGCTGCAATAATTAAACAATCTTTTATGAACTCCCCTTCATTTCAAGCCTTCATACTCTTTGCAATAAGTTGAGAAATTCTGTAAGAAACTTTAACAACACTTTTACAAAGAGAACCTTCAGAAATCGCAGCTTTCATATTTTGTAGCTTTTGCAGTCTTACAGCACCTGAAAATGAAATGTATCAATTACACAATCCATGCACAATTTAGCTAATATGAATTGGAAGCATAACATGAAATTATGCATCAAAAATTGCTTACCTGATAGAACGTGTTTACCATAGTCATGATGACATAAGTGTCTTTTTATGTTAAATCGGCTACCCCACAATAAGTGATGTTTACAAATTAGACATCTCACCGCCTTTTCCTCTTCAACAAAAAGAAATTCTCCCTCCCATTCGTTGTGGAATGCTGGACCTTTGGATGTCATTGTGAGAACCGTCACTGCCTGAGTCAGTAGAGGGGAAATGAGCTTGTACGGCACAAACACAAAATTTAGGGGTTGGGGTGAAACGACAGCGTGACGTCATTAGCTCATATGAGCGCCGTTTGGGCACCTTAGCTCTAACCCATTGAGCTACCATGGCAAATTTGCCGTCATGACATTAAATTCTCCATTTGATTCGTATATTTCCCCGGTAGACCACTAGGGGCTCTCGCATTCGAGATAGTAAGATACGATAGTAAGTCGCCACAAACGGTGTATCTCGAATGCGAGAGCCCCTAGTGGTCTACCGGGGAAATATACGAATCAAATGGAGAATTTAATGTCATGACGGCAAATTGGTCGTGGTAGCTCAATGGGTTAGTGCGACTGGATGGAAACAGGGAGATCCGTAGTTCAGGTCCCGGCCGTGGCATTGAATTTTTTATGTTGACTCCATCTATGAGAAACCTTGGCCTGTATACGGCTGGTGTGGGGAAGTGATTAGTTTCCAACAATTTTATTTATTTATTTGCAAAACTAAGCTTTTATCCCCAAAACGGTATTGCATAATATAATTAGGTCAATTTTTTAAAATCTAGGAATGCCGTCCAACGTAAAGTCATATCGAACGGTGAATGAAGTGGGTGAAACGACGCTCAAATAAGCCCATAAGAGCTTAGAGTTACTCTACATTCATCTTTCAGGATAAGTGAAAACCCCGGGTAAAAACCTTATCCAGTTAACTCACCCCGACCGAGATTCGAACTTGGAACCGCCTCAACCTTTAGCAGATACGCTACCAAATAGGCTTATAGAGGTGGGCAATTAGCGTTGTTTAGTATATATAAGTTATGGTTTAAGCAAATGCTTATCTGGATGCCAGAGTAAATAATTACAGTTTAATTAACAGCATTTTTGCATGACCATTTTAAATTATATCACACAGCACATTCGCACGTCCTTGTCATTATTTCATAACTGCAGTGATACCCACATTATTACGGTTATATTTCTCTCCAATTACTTTTCTTTCTGTTACTCTCATGACTTCGAATTAAAGAATGCATTCTCCAGTCAGGTATTAAACGCTCAACTTTCATTTATTGCCCCCCCCTCAAATATGGTAAAGGTCATGTGAATTGTCAGAAGCTGCGTAAAATTATTACTTGATTTCTATGCCTATAATCTTACTGGTCTGCTTTATTATTACTTGTATCTTTTTAAGGTAAATAAAACACAATAGAATTTTGGGAAAGCAGAAGTAAAATAGTGCATGATTACGTCAGATAATTGTCTTTTACTCATAAATGTGGTTAAATATGCGTAATTATTGTAGACAATAGGTTTTATAATTAAACTTTATAGCTAGTTAAATGACGACAAGAGTAATGGAGTTACGCCGTTGTTGCTGTGTGCCAGAAGGCAGAACGTGCTAAATCCTAGGGGATTTCCGTCCTGCCGGAGTGTTAGCTTTCATTAGCTGTATCTATCCAACGGAGGGGAAGTATGGAAATCACACGTCGCCCTCTTATTTCTTAGATATTCATGCAAATACCGAGCAAGTCCACGGGGATTTCATGGAGTGATGCGCCATCCTCCGCGGGCAAACATGACAGACAGCTCTTCTGATTACAGACGAATCTCAACACATTAAACATGCGTCCGCCGCATTGGGGTGATCTCATCCATCTAGACAAGATAAGTGTTCTTGCACAGACATGTGAAGTGAAGGTAAAGGTAACGAAAACCCCCCAAAACCAGAAGAGTATCCTTTGAGCTATGAACGTGACCGCTGGAAGGGCGACCAGATCCGGGTGACATGTACAAGCGAGGACGGGATCCCTAACGCTTCCAGATTGAAAGCATCTGAAGCTGCTTAAGCCTTTCCATAGATTAATTGGTGGTATTCTGAAGGGAAGCTTACTGTTACAACACGCCGAACACCGTTGTCTGGTCCTTCAGCCGTGAAACAGATGACAATGAAGAAAATGATGGACATTTCTGCATGAAAGCAATCAATGATGACGTATCTATAATCATACTTACCGAACACCACTATTCAATGTTAACATGAGCTCGAGTAAAAATAAATACACTCGAAGATAATATATGGCAGAGCGTTAAGGGTATTCACCTTCAGTGGTACAGCACTGCACTCGCTTGTTATCTTGTTTACTGGAAGAGGGACCTTCGTACAGTAAGTGACGAAACACAAATAGAACCCTTGAGAACTGTGTGTCTGATATGAAAGGTTAGCCAGTTAATTATTATACACAAATTTAATTATATTGCAGCCGCCCGTTCTATCGCTAGCCACATAGGAATTTTGATTCCCTTTTCTTTCTTCTAATCACAACATTCAATGACGATTTCTCGCGCCTACCGATGTGTGACACGTTACTGTGTTTGCATCTGAACAGAATGTACATACATATATATGATAGGCTTGTGTAAACAACTCCATTTTTTCACATATTTCACTATACGCTTCACTATACGCAGGGTCCCGAGCCACCCTGACACCCTCGATGTGGGTTCCTTTTAGTGGTGAGGAGTCAGACATAACACCCACCCACGTGTAGGCCGTGCGTGGAGACCCGTGTCGGTGGAAAGGTTTGTTGTGATGGTTGAGGGATGCGCATCTGAGCTCGTTCCACTCTTCTTCTGAATTCGGGGAAGATGCGCATTTCCAATGCACTACTTTGATTTCTGTTTCGCCTGAACGAGAGGTTAGGGACTAACCCACCCCTAATCAATCGGCCAGGACTAGGTACTGTACCGAACTACAGAGTGAGTGGGACGGCGAGCCCGCTATATCCCCTGTATAGCCCTGTCATCCCATAATTCATCATTCATAATGAATGTATGTATGCATTTATGTATGTGTGTATGTATGTACGTATGTATGTATGTATGTATGTATGTATGTATGTATGTATGTATGTATGTATGTATGTATGTATGTATGTATGTATGTATGTATGTATGTATGTATGTATGTATGTATGTATGTATGTGTGTGTGTGTGTGTGTGTGTGTGTGTGTGTGTGTGTGTGTGTGTGTGTGTGTGTGTGTGTGTGTATGTATGTATGTATGTATGTATGTATGTATGTATGTATGTATGTATGTATGTATGTATGTATGTATGTATGTATGTATGTATGTATGTATGTATGTATGTATGTATGTATGTATGTATGTATGTATGTATGTATGTATGTATGTATGTATGTATGTATGTATGTATGTATGTATGTATGTATGTATGTATGTATGTATGTATGTATGTATGTATGTATGTATGTATGTATGTATGTATGTATGTATGTATGTATGTATGTATGTATGTATGTATGTATGTATGTATGTATGTATGTATGTATGTATGTATGTATGTATGTATGTATGTATGTATGTATGTATGTATGTATGTATGTATGTATGTATGTGTGTGTATGTATGTATGTATGTATGTATGTATGTATGTATGTATGTATGTATGTATGTATGTATGTATGTATGTATGTATGTATTTTTTTTTTTTTATTTTATTGAACTTTAACAGCATGCCCCGTTACGGAGTAACATTACATGCATTTAATTACATAGATACATTATAAATAGTAATCACATTTTGATATTATTTTACAATAGTTTTTTAAATATTAGAATTTAAATGTTCAATTCACGTATTGTTTTAAAATAAAAATTGTTTACAAGTCGATTGAATTAACATATATACAAAAAGCTTTCAAATGTTTATTTATAAGGTTTTGGTTTGACACTGGCCAATTTCCTCCATTCTTGTGTACTTCTTCAATCAACTTGTCCCTCTGATGTTTTGTGTCTCTACATTCATAAATGAGGTGGTTTGCGGTCTGCTGTGGGCTATTGCAGGTGCATTGGGGATCATCTATGATATGAAATCTATACAAGTAAGCTTTAGTTTTTCCATGTCCTGATACCATTGCAGTGAATGTCGCTGTTAATGGTAGTTTTGTCTTAAGACGATCCTTTATCAAAGGGAAGAATGATTTGGTAAGGGCTCCTTTACTTGTACTGCTCCATCTCTGTTGCCACTGTAGATGTCCTGCCCTCTCTATTTCAGTTTTCAAAGAAGATTTTGGTACCTTGTTGTAAATAGTCTTTATTTCGATGTCTTCAGCAGCTGATTTTGCTAATATGTCTGCTAGCACGTTACCAGTAACTCCTGCATGTGCTTTCACCCAACTAAAGTGTATTGTCCACTGATTTCTTTCTAAAGTTCCTAGTCTATTAAGTGTCTCCTCAGGAATATAATTGTGTTTATTGTTGTTTTGTAAGGTGGATAGTGCCACCTGACTATCTGTAAATATGGCTACAGTCTTCTCTTTGTTCAGCGTATTTGCCATGTTTTGTAGCTCTTCAAGTGCTTTCAAAATAGCCAGTTGTTCGGCCTGATTGTTTGAACACCTTCCATCCAGCCTGAATTGCAGTTGTCGAATTACAGTATTGTGCTTGTACAGAACTACAGCAGCCCCGACTTTTTCATCTGATTTACTCCCATCCGTAAAAATTTGAAAGACGTATGCCCCATCATCCTCAACTGCTTTTATATGAGGTCGTTCTGCTGGATGGTTCCAGACGCTTGGTGGTAGGGGTGCATCATAGTCACGTTCACTGTGTATATCATTATACAGTTTTATTTTGCCTTGTATTGTTATACCAATTGGCTGGATGCCGGCAATAACACAAGATGCATCATAAGAAATTGTCCTATATGCCTTCGTCATTTTTATATTGAACAATCTCTGAATCCTCTCGAATTTTTTAATGTTCTTCTGCTTTTCTAGGGCAAATCCCCACACAGGAGCACCATAAGTTAAAATAGGTTCTATTGCGCCTTTATAAATAGTTTCTAGCGCCTTATTTCTCAGTCCCCAAGTGAGTTTTGCGCACTTGGAAAGATTATGCAGAAGTCGTAGTGCTTTGTCATGTACTTGATCTATGTGGTGATCAAAGCTAAACTTCCTATCAATGTAAATACCAAGATATTTAATAACATCCACTTGTTCCAGAGTTTTATTGTTCAGATATATGCTGATTGCTTCATTATGATTAGTTTTCTTCTTTGATATTACCAAAACTTTTGATTTTGAGTCGTTAAACTGGATTTTATTTTCTTTAGCCCATAACTCAATTTTCTTTATGTCCTGATTTGAAAAATTTTCAGCATCTAATATACTTTTTCCTTTTGTCATGACAAGTAAATCATCAGCAAATGCTATTACCTCTGTCCGCGTTGTAAATTCCAATTTTAGCAAAGAGTTATATAGTATATTCCAAAGTCCAGGCCCACAACAAGATCCTTGCGGACAGCCTCGCTGGACCTGTACTTCAGTCCTGAATTCATTCGTAGAGAGAGTTGCTTTCCTATTTTTAAAATAATCCTTTGTAAGTTGGTACAAATTTCTTGGGCACTTCATCTCTCTTAAGTTATTTAAGACACTAGGCCACCAACATGCATCAAAAGCTCCTTTCACGTCCAAACTCACCAAAACAACATAACCAAAAGATTTTAGCTCATCTTCAATGAATACCTTCAGCGCCATTGCTGCATCTGTCGTTTCTGAGCTTTAAATCCAAATTGTCTTGTACTGTAAAGGTTTCTCGTGTTAATATGATATTCAATCCTATTTATCATTAACTTTTCTAAAACTTTACCGCATATGTTCAACAAGCTGATTGGTCGATATTTTGTTATCGTTACACTATCTTCTTTGCCTGGCTTTACTATAGGAACTATAGATGAACGCTTCCATCTTTCTGGAAAAATTCCTTCCATAAGACATTGATTATATATTGCTGTAAAGAAATATGGGAACATTTTAAAAGCATTTAACAGAATATCACTAGATATTCCATCTTCTCCCGGTGACTTTTTTGGATTGAAATTTTTTAATACAACCCAAATTTCATTAGGTGTAAATTCCTTGTCATCTGGGGTACTAATTACTTCCTCTGCAAGCCTCCTTAGGTCTTTTTGTCGTTCAGTATCATCTTGTACCCTATCCTCCGGAATGAAGTTCTCCAGCATATACTTTAATGTGCTTGGTATATCTTCAGTGTAGGTTCCATCTTCTCTTTGCAATGTAGTAAGTGAATTCTGATATCTTATTTTATTGGCTGCGATCTTATAGACTACAGTCCAAGGATTAGTCCCATCAGTTACATTACAAAATTCCCTCCAGGATTTAAACTTTTCGTCATTTATTTTCCTTTGGTATTGCCGATTACCTTCCAAGTACTGATTCCTTCTTTCTTCTCTTAACTGCTCATTATTAATAGTTCGTTGATATCGTCGTCTTAATGCATTTACCTTTTTCCTCAATATGGTTAGTTCAATGGTCCACCAGGGAACTGATTTACCTTTAATTGCCTGCTTCTTACCCCTGCTTACTCTAAACGCTTCCCTGCATGCAGCTTCCATACTATTGTAGAACATTTCAATTGTATATTCAACATTATTTTCTTTTACTTTAAGGGCGAGCTGTTCATCCACACTCTGTCCATTGCCCAGACAATTAAAATTTTTGGTCAGATTTCGTGGCAACGTTTCCTCAAATGTCTTATAATTTTCTGGTCTAGTTATATATTTAATTCCCTTTAATGTACGAGTTTGGGTTTTGATTGCATTTCCTATTGTGAACGATATTATCTTATGATCAGAGCAGCTTTCTTGCTCTCCAACGGTCCATTCCCTTACATCTCTAAGGAGTTTGTCATTAACGATAGTCAAATCGACCCAACTCCTTCCAGTTTGGGATTCAAAAGTTGGCAAGCCGTTGTTTTCATTCATGATATGTAAATTTGTTGCTGTAATGAATTCTTCAAATATTCTACCACGCTGATTAGTTATTATATCATGCCAAAGTTTGTTTCTGGCGTTACTATCTGCTAGTATTATCAGACCCTTTCCTTTAATATGCTGGAGAATATTTTCAATCTTGTTAATGTCATCTTCTATATTCAAGTGCCCATCAAAGTACATACAAGCTGCAAAAAATGTTTTCTTATTATATACAACCTGTATAATGACACAATCACTGTCGGAAAGCTGACCAATGGTAGTTACGTCAATATTTTTGTTGTTTATAAATATTGCTGCTCGTTTACCCGTAGTACCAACTGTATATATTCTAAAATGTAATGGTACACCTGCTGGTTTATTGTTAATCAAGTAGGGCTCCTGAATAAATACTATATCTATAGCTTTTTCATTCACAAGCTGTACCAAATTAGCAGTCGCAATCCTTGAATGTTTCAAGTTAACCTGAAAACATGTTAATCTGTATCTATCCATTTTAATAGTCGGTATTGTCTTTTAGCCGCCTAAGTGTTGCTTGATAACAGGAGCAATTAGTATCCAGTGCAGAATGATTTTCTGACACTTTGTTGTCTCTGTTATATTTATTATACGTTACACAATTAATGCATTTATATGCAGCTCTGTTAGCAGTACATTCCTTTAGAGCATGCTTCTCTGCGCAATTTGGACATGTTTGCTGTCCTTTACAGTCCTGCGCACGATGATTATATTTACAGCAATTGAAGCAACGCCCAACCTTGACATAATCATCCCAGTTACACATAATCCATCCTATTTTTAATCTTTTGCCAAGTATTTCCCTCCGTACAGTTGAA
Organism: Mantis religiosa; assembly: GCA_030765055.1. Taxonomy (NCBI): domain Eukaryota; kingdom Metazoa; phylum Arthropoda; class Insecta; order Mantodea; family Mantidae; genus Mantis; species Mantis religiosa. The sequence continues at coordinate 244,831,464 of CM060948.1, forward strand.
GTGACTTCAACAACCAAATTCAAATTCTTTTTCCTATCATGAAAGGAAAATTTAGGCTGAATCTCTGTGCTGAAATTCTCCAGCTCTGTATTTTGTGCTGTTAAAACCTCCACAGCATTCTCCGTTGTTATCTCATCTGGTATATTGAAAATAATTATTCTTGGATTTCTTTTCTTCGAGACGGTAGCCTCAAGCTCCTCTCCACACTTATTATTAATATTGTTGCAAATAGTATCTACTTCAGCTTTATTGTTCGATTGTATTAGAACTTGTCCGTTCCTCAATGCCTTTACAGACTGAACACCAACCTTCATCTCTACAGGATTAACCTTAGTTTTCACCAGTGTCTTTATATATTCCACACTTTGATTATTCTTGCTCCGAACAAGCAGTTTAAAGCACTTAGAGTCCCCTGTACGTGCAGCGCCAGTCAACACCGAAGCATAACTCCTTTCTACCCCAAATTGCTCCACAACCCGTTCGGAAGATATCACCCCAGGTGTCACTTGTGATGCTATTCTCGCTCTCTTGCCAACACTCAACTGTTCCTGATAGTTCTGCACTGCCATTTGTAAACTTTCGGTTTCATTTTCCTTCTGATTCACGATGTCTTTCATTTTTGTAAAATATTTACGTAAACTACTTACCGACTTCACAATATCCTGCTTCAAATCTTGACGCAAGTTTTTACTAGCCTCCGTAACATTTAAGAGCATTCTAAAGGCACTCTCAATACCCTCACTAACTTCATCCACCATTTTGAAATCTCTTGTTTATTATTCCTTGTTAACTCAAACGAAACATTCCAATTAAGATATAACTTTGTATTTCTCATGTATGTATGTATGTATGTATGTATGTATGTATGTATGTATGTATGTATGTATGTATGTATGTATGTATGTATGTATGTATGTATGTATGTATGTATGTATGTATGTATGTATGTATGTATGTATGTATGTATGTATGTATGTATGTATGTATGTATGTATGTATGTATGTATGTATGTATGTATGTATGTATGTATGTATGTATGTATGTATGTATGTATGTATGTATGTATGTATGTATGTATGTATGTATGTATGTATGTATGTATGTATGTATGTATGTATGTATGTATGTATGTATGTATGTATGTATGTATGTATGTATGTATGTATGTATGTATGTATGTATGTATGTATGTATGTATGTATGTATGTATGTATGTATGTATGTATGTATGTATGTATGTATGTATGTATGTATGTATGTATGTATGTATGTATGTATGTATGTATGTATGTATGTGTGTGTGTGTGTGTGTGTGTGTGTGTGTGTGTGTGTGTGTATGTATGTATGTATGTATGTATGTATGTATGTATGTATGTATGTATGTATGTATGTATGTATGTATGTATGTATGTATGTATGTATGTATGTATGTATGTATGTATGTGTGTGTGTGCGTGTGTGTGTGTAAACAGCATAACTAAAATCCAAAAGACGGTTAAACACTGAGCTTGGTATTAAAATTTAAGATTTCAAGGCTGTGGCAAGAGATTTTCAAGAAAATCCTTCCAGCCACAATACCCTCTCCATGGAAAACCTTTTCCTAGCATTTTGATTTTCTGAAAAATGGCTCTGAAAGAATAAGGAAAAAGCTAGTGATTTAACACATTAAATAGTGAGTCCTGTATTGGAAAAATCATGTAAGTGAAAAGCAACGTTTATGAAAAGATTAAAAAAGTACGAAAAGTTTATTTGAAAATGCTGTGGCTTAACGAGCTCGACGTGTTTTGTGTATAAACCATCTGTATGGTTTGCCATGTACCCAAAATGATTCCCGAATGAAGACTACAAGTGCTTTCCGCAAAAATTCAGCACACGAATTTTATTTTTCATACAAATATGTTCATATACGATCTTTCATAGCTTTTAGAAAAACAAAATGGATTTCGGAAGCGACGTTCCTGTCAGACTGCACATTTGTATTTGAAAAGATTATTCATAAAATACTAGAATTCATTCTACCAACTTATGTATTATTTATCGATTACTATAAAACTTTCGAGAGATTATTACAAAGAAAACTTGAGGAAGTAATGTATAAAAGAAGTTATCTAGAACAACTGATGTGAGTAATTCAAAGTTTATATTCTGCAACATCTATGATATATATATATATATATATATATATATATATATATATAATTTTAGTATAGATAATATAATGTAACATAATATTTAGCAATACAAAGTGTGAATTACAAATAAAATTACACAAAGTGGAAGATTGCAACATGAGAATTTCAGAGATGAAAGCAAAAGTGATGGCGTTACAAGGAAGAAACTACTTGAATTGTAAATTAGTAATAAATAATAAAATAGCATAACTATCTGGGGTTTAACGTGTCCTACTTCTGAAAGAATGACATTAATATAAAAATAAGCAGATTCTATTTCATGTGTGGAACAATAAGAATAACATTAAGAAATAAAAAGTTAAAGGCAACTCAATTAAAATTGTGTAAAACTATGGCAGTTTCCCTGTTAACCTATATCTGTGAAAATTGGACCCTTATAAGACCAGATAGAAAAAAAGAGAGAATCAAGCGAAACGAAATTCTTACGTTGTGTAGCGGGATATACATTTTCAGATAAAAAACATAATGAGGACATTACAACAATTAAAAATATTCAACTTGAGCGACAGAATAAATCAAATACGAAATAGCTGGTTAGAACACATAGAAAGGGTGCTACAAAATAGATTACCGCAGGTATTACTTCAATTCCAATCTAAAGCTAGCAGAAGAGTTGGACTCCATGCGCTAGATGGATAAACTCGACCTCTTGACGTGGAAACAGGTCAAAGGTCTAAATCCATGAAGGAGAAAAAGAACAAGAAGATCTTTAAAACTAAATTGTTACAGCAGTTTTTAAGAATAAAGAAATAATGAAGGTTTATATACAAACGTCATGTATGTTATATACAAACGTCATGTAAGGAGTAAACATTTCTGAAAATGTAATTTATGGCAGAAAACAAAGTATATCATGTAGGTATGGTTTACTGTACACACAATGAAAATGGATATTCCGCGTTTAGCCCCAGGAGTCACGGCAGTTAACCAACTTAACGAAATTCATCATCCCCATTAACTTCTCGGAACACGAAGACCGGATATATATACGAACCAGCTTTATGTGGGTAAATATTATTGATAATTATAGTGTAGTGGTTTTTGAAAATGTGCAACTGAAATATTAGTTCTTATTTTGAGCAGTGTTTTTTCCGAACACACACACACACACACACACACACACACACACACACACACACACACACACACACACACACACACACACACACACACACACACACACACAATCTCCACACAATTCTAGATAGCATTCCATACTTTCTCTACTATTTTAGGCATATAGAAGAGAAAACGAAGTGGTACTACTGGGGATAAGGTGCAGAAATAAATAAAATGAACGATTTAAGAAAGGAAGCCTTTCCTGTTTGTGGCATATGTATAGCTGCATACACTGGGCGTCATGTAAGGGGCAAACATTTCAGAAAATGTAATTTATGGCAGAAAACAGAGTATATCATGTGGGTATGGTTTATTGTACACACAATGAAAATGGATAGTCCACGTTTAGCCCCAGGAGTCACGGCAGTTGCACCAACTTAACGAAATTCATCATCCCCATTAACTTCTCGGAACACGAATACCGGCCAACTCTTTTTTTTTTAATTTTATCTTCCCCTGGAGAGAAACCTCTCCTTCCTTGCCTTAAACGTGGAGCTTTACAGCGAAAAGTCAAAGGTCATTACATATGGTGCGCGCGCGCGAAAGGCAGGAAGCATAATCAATAGTATTACCCGCGAGCTTTTATTGGCCTGCCTTCAGCAAAGTGACCTCCATCTTTCAAAGTACAATGCCCCATAATGAGTAACTCGGAGGTGAACTACGTACAAGTGTTAATAGTTTGTAAGCGTTAATTGTGGTTAGATAAAACGAGAGAACGTAGGCTTTCACAGCCGGAGTAAATATAACTGGAAGGTATCTCCTGTCTCTTATGCCGTGGTCTGCAGCAGATAGAAGTTGCAGACGTTTTGTTCACAACTGCAGCTCATATCTTGAGCGATGCGGTCGTTTCAGAGCAGGTCACGCTACGTCTGAAGCGTCTTGACTGTCAGTGGCGCTCCGAAAAGACTTAGCCCATTTCACTGAAGATGGCCACCGTAGCTACGGATGAAACGTTCGGAGCTTTTGTCTTCAGTAGACCACGGCATTACAGCTGGGAAATAGCTTCCAGGTGATGGAATTCCGAACCACCTGAGAAGCAGCTCAAACCGTTAAAAGAAGCATTTCACTGAAAACTGAGCAAGCCTTTGGAGGCATTCCTAAGAAATAGTCCCTAAACATTATGATTTGTATTTAATTCCAAAAGAATCCCACATAAAGGATTCTCTTCTAGGAGAGGTTCTTAAATCCATTTGGGGCAGATGGAACTAAAATATCTAGGTATTGCCTCTCTGGGAAATATCTACAATTAAGTTTCAATGCTAAAAACGCTGATATGTTCCATTTAAATGGTTTGTTCACTCAGCATATTTATTTTTCTTAACAGCAACTTACCGTTGCTAGATTTTATTTGAAATGCATGGTTTGAGACTTCCCTGAATTAAAAAAAAAGCCATTTAGAGAACAATCCCCCTGCCTCTGTGTTTGTGTGTTTGTGTGTGTGTGTGTGTGTGTGTGTGTGTGTGTGTGTGTGTGTGTGTGTGTGCGCGCGCGCGCGCGTGTGCGTGTGTGTTTGGCGTGCGGCACGCGTGTCCCTCTCTGAACAGCTTCATTCGTAACCGAAAAATTCGTTTAAATACTAAACTTGTCATTTAGTTCAGCATCCTCTAAAAATGCGGTGCAAATATTTCCAAGAAAATTCCCCTAAGCAAATCACCATTACATTAAAAAAATTCGAAAACTTAGATTTTCTCAAAAACTGCTCTACAATTTTGATGAAAACACTACATATTGTGACGTGTATGGTTGAGGAATACTTGGCAACATATAACATTCTGGAATCTTTTTACTTAATGCTAATTTCCTGTGACTTGACTCGTTTGCACATTCTAAAGTTCTTAATTCTGTTGATCTATGAGAAAAGAGTAATACGAGATTTCACATGACTTTAACTTATGACATCAATTCCCTGTTTACTCATGTCGACCACGTGAAGGTGGCTGGATGTGGACTCTACTGATTTAAGTATTCTGATTCAACCGGACGCTCAAACAGCATCCTTTGTCAGCCAAATTGTCCTAATACTCTATGATAACGCTGACGTCTTTTTGGAAAACTTTTACGTAGCTTCTTTGTCTTGGGATTGCCCACTTGGCACTAGGACGCCATGTTGGAAGTAACAGTATTTAAAGACTGCATACTTTAGCAGTCGTGGGCCACTTTAATTTGGGTTCTTCCGGAGATCACGCTGATCGTACAAAACGGGGTCTTCATGCCTTCAACTAGCGGTGGCTTATTTACACGTCGCATCTCAAAGGTAAGTCCGCATGAGTACTTGTGCAACTATGTAATTGTTATCACCTTTTGGCCCCTAAATCTCCTCAAGGCTTGGGGAGTGCCTTGTACTTCAACTTAATAATTAGGATATAGTAAATTGGCATATTAGAGAAGTCGGTGTTGTCTCTAATTTGCTCCTACTTTGCTGTACCACTTAGCTCTACCAACCATCTCCCACATCCTTCCAGTTACGCTCCTAGTTACTGAATAGAGTGCAAACCATTAAGTTACACTTCCATTCGTAACAATATATGTCTATGATATTTTCTTTCATGGTGTCCTTTTCATTCTAAGATTTGTCTGGTTTAACTTGAAACATGAGCTGCTTAGCGCCACCCCTCCCTGTGACAAGGGAGTTTTGTAAACACATTGCCACTACTATCCGTGACTTCCTAGTCTCCGTCTCCGTCAGACAGCGACAGGTGCTGCTATCAGTGCAGGACTTGCTTATTTACAAACAGTGCTTTATATTGACAGTGAAATATGGTAATAATAGAAATATGGTATCAAAATTGGTGCTGTACGAGATAATTAAGAGAAACAAAGATAAGTTCAAACTGTATACAATCACTTCATAGCTGAATTAAATGGACATACCTTACCTCCATGTCTTGCGCCGTGGCGTAGTGAGTTAAAGCTCCCTTGGCTCCCTGTCACGGAATGCGGTTCGAGATCGATCCTACCTCTGGAGTGCGGATTTTAAGTGCCAGGTATAGGACCGGTGCCCACTCAGCATCGTGAGGAAGTTGAGGAGCTTAACATAGGTAAGCGGCCGTGGTCATGAAAGCCAACAATTCCGGCTTGGGGATGCCGAGATGCTGGCCACATCTCCCCGCATCGGTTGGTTGATCGCCCAGCTCCACTTTGCGTATGTGGGCGTGAGGCCGGCAGTCGGGTTGGGAGGTCCTGGTCCTATATGGGCCGTCGAACCGTGGGTTACTTTTTACCTTGTCTCCGTGCCATTGTGATACGAATGCTATCGAGCTAATATGGGCACAAATCAATGGAGGAGGTAGAAAAGTATACTGGGGAAAAGACGGATTAATTGGACAATTTCATCATAAGTTTAGAAGAAAGTGACTCTCCAAAAAATCCCTAATGGTCGGTATATCTATACTACCGGCATCTACCAGTAGTCTTAAAGCACTGAGCTTGAAAGTATTAAAGGGATTGCTACAATATATTGCATGGGAGTAATGCGATGTGGAAATAAGTAGTCATGGGTTACCTACGCGGGCAATAATGCGTTCTCTTTCCCTCTCTCTTTCTCCCTCTCTCTTTCTCCCTCTCTCTCTTTCTTCCGCCCTCTCTCTCTCTCTCTCTCTCTCTCTCTCTTTCAATAATTTCCATGTTTCAAGATAAACCAGAGAAGTGATGCGATGTGGTATGAGGCAGTCATGGGTTACCTACAACAGCGCGGGAAATAGTACGCGCTCTCGCTCTCTCAATTCCCGTGTTTCAAGATAAACCAGACGAACTATAGATGGCCTTTGCATAACTGGTAAACAATAAAGTGCTGTAGAGACGGAGACATTTCTTGTACAAGAGGTAGAGGCGTGTACCCGCAATCCCATTCCATGATACTGCTTGCAAATAGCATGCATATGAATGACCAAGTGGTATTAAGCATTGTTGCGACTGCTTTGTATTTTATATAGTTTACTAACAGCTTAATTTTGTTTACTATACTACTACAGAACTTATAATATCCAATACATTTTCAATGGTCCAAAGATACCGTAGTTGTGCTCAATGAAGCTTAAAACAGGAAAACATGCCTCTAAAATTGTTTTGAAATAAACATGCAAGCTCTGGAAAAGGCGTGTGATGCATCAAAGTAAGCAAGGCCTTCAACAAATATGGACTTTATAAACAAGATGTAACGTTCATGCACCGCTTTTGTTACAGAGTTTAATAAGCAAACAAAGCCAATACAGTAGATATGGAGTAGAGAAGGTTTATAAACCCACAATATAGTGCTTTGTAGCACCAAGCTAAGCCAAGCACATATTTGCATAAACTAATTATTTAGTAAATTATAAAGTTCTCAATCAACTTCCTCACGTCTGACAAACCATGGTCGGATAGCAGCTACAGTATTTCTGTCGCCTATGTCAGCCATTTTCCTAAAATATACTGACAGTGATGTCTACTGTTCATTACATAATTCATGTTCAAATACATTTCTCTGGAAACAACATTTCCCAAATGATTTTTGTTGCTGGTTTGAATTTTCAAATACTCGTTTCAAATAGGGAGTCATTCGTTTTTTTATATCTTACTGAAGCAAAGGAAACAGAATTTCAATTCTATCGCATAGCGACCAGCTCTTAAAAGATAGGATATCACTTAAGCCTAATCTATGTTCATATTCTCCTTCACCTATGACAAAATACATAATAGACAACTTCTACAAATGTATAAGAAGAGGAGAATAAAATAATAAACTTTTGTAAGAATAGTAGAGAAAGGAGCAGTAGAGAAAAGTCAGTATTTATTCGATGTACTTCATGATCAACCGTAGCTGAAAAAGTTTTATTATAAATGCCTCTATATGCACTTACAAGAACAATACCGAAACAAAATCAACAACCAGATGATTAAAAGAGGTTCAGTATATTCTGAGTGAAATTTCATGCTCTTTGCATAACATCGGAGAAACCACTGAATATCGATAGCATTTTTAAAAATGACAAGTTTGGAATATTTCAAACCGATAATACCGAATATAATGGAAATGGCAGACCCCACATAAGAGGTTTTTGGAAATAATTTATGTTTTAACAGCTCTATATTTGTTATGTCTTAAATACTCGTCTATCTTTTAAGGTTATCCATTTACCAGTACAATTCTTCCCGAAAAGAGACGATTTTATGTGCTATTTTCAGGAAATTCGAGATACCACTTCATTTTAATGTAAATATCTAATATCGTGGCTTTTATTCAAAACCATTAGTCCTTCTCACAACATTTGAATTTTCAGGAGCAAACGTACCACGTATAGTTTATAGAGGGATTTGTTTTGAAAATCTTGGTATTCATTTTTGGTAGACTTTGCATGTTTGGTATTTACCGCACTTTTTCATTTTTGGGTGTGCTGTACAGACACATACACACAACACACATAGTCGCCTCTGTAACGTAGATGGTAACGTGTTTGCCTCACGTTTAAGACGTCCCGAGTTTGAATCTCGGTCAAGGTGAGCTAACTGGATAAGGTTTCTTTTTCCTGAGGTTTTCGCTTTTCCTGAAAGATGACCGTCAGGTAACTCTAAGCTCTATGGATCCTGGGTTCATTTGGGCATCAGTTCATCCATTTCATTAATCGTCCCATATGATTTAAGGTAGGAGAACGTTAATTTAAAAAGGGGGTCCCAAAACTTGTATTTCTGGAAAATATCAATATCAGACTTTTGGGTGAAACACAATATTGCCACTCTGTACTGAATAAGTGATAAAAGTAAAAAACGGATGATAAGAGAGTTTAATACAGGTAGTTTAATTTGAAAATATACTTACAATGTATTATGAAGACAATGTACAGAGAATTTAGGCTTGCATTATGTAACCTATAATTATCCAATGCTTTGCTGTGTAAGCTGCAAGCCATTTCTGTCAGAGAAAATTCACGTAAAATTTATAAGTTCCTGAACATAAAAAATAACGACATATAACACAGTGAAAGGCAATAAGGAACTTATATTCCAGATTGTTATGAATTTCATAAGGCTAATTTTCCTTCCAAGTATAGTTTCACATTTGCAACTTATTATAAAATAATAATTAATTCTGGCTTCGGCACACTGCAATGTTAATAAGAGATAACATTCGCATGAATGTGTATATATAGATTATCTAGGACACCACTGAAATCATTTTCGTAAATATTTTGTCACTGAAAAACACTATTTCCGATAGACATAGGCTTAAAGTAGCTTCTAATTTCAGCGTCCAAATCCCTTAAAGACTTCAAAGAATTTAGAAAGTCTGGATATTAGAATACGAACTTGTTAGTGTCATAATAGAAGATGCTTGCTAGTATGGCTTTCATTTTTAAAGTGTTGTTACCCAGCAAGGAATACATGTGAAGGCAAACACCCGCTATACTTTATTCCAAGATATACCCATTGTTGGCCAAGATATAACAGAAACTTTAAGGTCTCTCAATACGTCAAGAATCTGAAGTGTAAATGTGTTATTTAATAATTACAACTAGCTTAGTGTATATCAGCACTTTCTTGGCAGATGCCTGAGTATGTTCAACAGCATTTCCACAAGATCAACGAAAATATTCATGCGCTTTAACACGTGTTACCTGCGTATTATTTTCATTGTGAATATGTAGTATGGTGCTTTCTCGACAGATGTCGGCAACCGTATGGCTTTGATGAGTAACATATGACGTGTGAGAGTGAATTAAAATGGTCGGGGTATGCTTCATTTTTACAAACGGAAATTCCTTTTAAAGCTTTGTTCAGGTTTGAAAATGTTGCTGAAGTTCAACGTTCGTGGAGGTAAGAATTTGCAGCACAGCCTCCAACGAGCTTGATAATTAACACGGTTTTGTTATAAGTTTGAGAGGCAGGGTGCATGCAGCGTACAGCTAAAATTCCCGCTTCTTCAGACATCATCTTAGGCAAAGTTTGCAACATTGCCCCAGACGTGTTCTTCACAACATGCCCGTGAAGCATAGGCGTGTACGACTCATTCTGAAAACCGCTAAAAGAAAAGTGCAGGTACCAATATTATTGCAACATTAAATGAGGACTATTCTTAACTCCGGAAGGAGTTGTAGAATTATTTCAGTAGATATTACATGAGAATAAAAGATTTTGATGAAGACTGTAAGGTTAGATGTGGCCCAATTCACACTTAGTGGAACCAGGAAGTTAACCGGTAAGTTAAGCATACCGGAGGTGATTGTATGATGCGGACTGTCCTCTATCATGTTCTAATAAAACCCTTCCTCTGGAAGGCAAGGTTACTGGCCAAATACACAATTTCCTGAAATAGCTCTTCCCCAAATATGAGTGTAACATCCACTTAATGCCACGGGGTTACAGATTTGCTTCGACTTTCTATACATGTTTCATGTCATGCAATGTAATCCCAAAATTTCATGTGGGGCGTAGGAAACTGACCGCTATTGACAGATGTCGATGCGCTTCACGCCCTTCCATGCCACTTGTCAGTTTCAGATACTCTTCCAAAATCCCTCCGGAGTCGTGCCGGTAGCAAAACCTCTCATAAAGTGAAAGGATGTAACAGATTTTCATCAGTCCTTGTATTGATGCTACTTTCACTCATTAGAAGTAAATGAAGCTGTTGAACTTGAACCGTTCAGAAGACAAATTACTAATTATTCTCGGTTGAATAATAAACGACTCTTTTACGTGAGAAGCAATAGACAAAAATGTTCCTTTTTTAATTTATCTTTTGTCCTATCAGCGGCGTTCCTTTTGAGGCCACTGACAAAAGTTAACAACATAGCATGTTACAATAATAGGTTGAGGTTTATTCCATAAGGTTCCTCTTTCATAATAAAATTGTGTGTATAATATATACCGGTAACAGACCAGCATTATTTTTTCAACAAACTTTTGTAACCTGCATAGGTGATTCTTATAATTTTGATGTCATTGATTCCGGATTTGACCTCAATTATTTTTCTATCACCCACAGTTTCGTCACAAAGCAACTTCATTACAAACCAGAAAATTAGCAGAACAGTTCTAAGAATAAAAATAAATTAGTGTCACAATATGTAAAAAGCTTTATATAAATCTAAGCAAGAAAATAACTCTACTACATAGTCTTATGGGTCCATTTTCCTATATTTTTTTCTCTCTTTCGCTTAAAGCTTCTGGTATAACCTTTTCTTGTATGAGTCGCTTGCTAAAGATCTCGATGAAGTGACCAGCATTATTTCTCATCATACTGGTATCCCAGCGACCCTAATACGTTCTTTCCATCACTTTGATGCTTTGATAGAACCACTCACCTTACATTCCCCAAATTGTCTGGGAAGAAATCAAGGTAACTGTTCAAAAAGTGTATCTCCAGCCTCATCAAACATCATATCCTTTCAACTTTTCAGCATGTTGACTACAATAGAAATATATTCTGGGTCATTTTTGCTGACCAAGAACTTGGTAACAACCTGCCTGAAAGATTCCCAAGCCTCCATTTCAGCGTCTGTCACTTTTTTTAATTCATCGTTGGAATCGAACATCAGTTTTCAGATATCAGGTCCAACAAACACATCTTCTTCCAATTTTGCTTCTGTTAAGTGAGAAAAATATCGCCCATCTTTGGTTAAGGCTTTCATGAACTGTTTCATTAGATCTAATTTGATTTGTAGAGATGGTAGCAAAATTTTTCCAGCTCCACGAGGTTTTTATGCAGAATATTCTTCTCTGCAGGTTTTAAAACTTCTCTTGCACGCCATTTTTTCTGAACTATAGTTGATCTAGTGCTGAACATTAACCCATTTTACCTATTTCGATAGGTTATAAAATATACTTCCGAAATTGCTAAAATTTTACATTTTTAAAATATTTAATTGTGAGTTGTAAAAAAAATGGTGGGTGATACAGCGTTTTTTGCCATATTCTAATTCAGCACACAAAAACAATAATAACAAGGTAAATTTATTTTAAAAGTTTTTTCATCGTTGGCCTGATCAGATTGTAATCTGATTAATACTGTCACCCGAACGTCGAAACTCCCGATAGAACCGGCTGGCAGTAGGGTCAGCTCAGTTCTTGGCAAGCAGCCGTGAGGAGCGCCTAGTGAGGGAACGGACTGGAAGACTGTGTACGTGCATCGGAGGAGTATACGTAATTGTGAGCGTGCAGTGGAACTGTGACGGACGAACCGGTGAATTGTAATTGTGTGCGCTACGTAATTCTATGTAATCGGCAAGTGTTGCAACTGTAATTCGGTGTAAACAAAGAACATTTTGAGTTTGTGCAATTGGACTTTTAATTTCACGAACCCACAAAGTCACAATACTCATAAACTATGTTGCCGTGATCATTTAAGTATAAATATAATACATTATTTACAATAAGATGTATGTAACAGATGATTAAAGAAATGAATAACCGTAAAATTTGCAATTATTATTAGTTATCTACTGACTGGATGCTGTATTATGTGCTGCCATTCTGTAAAGCTGTTGATAGAAGTGAGGTTAGAAATTCTTGAACTGTTGGTAGAATTGACGTTAGGAATAAGATAATGTGAGCGATAAATGTTTAGAAAACATTAGTTAGTAGAGAATATGTTGTGGGATGTGACCTTAATTTTTCCATAAATATGCTGATTGTTGCTGTGTAGATTGTTGTCTCTGATCTGGATTCGCTGGGCGTGCTGATTGCTGCAGATGAGGAAAAAATCAAGACCAGCAGGAGCAGCAGCAGTAGTAGACAAAAATACTGATAAAATTAAAGGGAAAACAGGACTAGGGATAACACTTTACTCTCTCTCTCTCTCTCTCTCTCTCTCTCTCTCTCTCTCTCTCTCTCTCTCTCTCTCTCTCTCTCTCTCTCTCTCTCTCTCTCTCTCTCTCTCTCTCTCTCTCTCTCTCTCTCTCTGTGGTGTGTGTGTGTGTGTGTGTGTGTGTGTGTGTGTGTGTGTGTGTGTGTGTGTGTGTGTGTGTGTTTGTGATAGGAACATAAGTATATAAATATACTTTTACTCACATGACTAAAACTTAAAATACAGAAACAAACTGGCACCCCGAGTACAAAAAACGCATTAATATACATACTATCAGCAATAAAAAGCAGTAAGCACAATCCATAATTTCTTTACCACTTAAACATATTTCATAATAACAGAGCAGTATAGAAATATCAAATATCCAGGTCCCACATATTAAATATACTACATGCAAGCTATTATCTTAATGAAGAGTAAATTTCTTTGAATTTTTACTCCTTAGTTACTATATATCTCTTATCTTTAGGGGGGTGGATTGATGCTCAAATAAGCTCAAGGTCCATAGAGCTTAGCGTTACCTGACATTCATCTTTCAGGATAAGGGCAAATTTCGGAAAAGGCAGTATCCAGATAGCTTACGCTGACAGAGATACGAACTCGGGACCTCTTGAGTGAGGCAGAAAACCTATA